>SJYC01120021.1:0-55353 GCA_006408675.1 Madoqua kirkii
ATGTGCACTGATTTTAATATAGATTCATTTGTGCAATGAGAAAGCAGACTGAACATCACATTTATAAAAAGGATTTATGAAATTCAAAAACAGGTACATTGAATAGAAATTCAGCTAATAGCGTGCCTTATGGCAAGCACATGTAATATGAGATGATATATTTAAACTAAAAATAACTTAAGAGACAACTGATTGCACCATATGTAAAATAGATAGCCAGTGGGAATTTGCTATATGATGCAGGGATTTCAAATTCAGTACTCTGTGGCAACCAAGTGGGATAGAATGGAGTGGCAGGTGGGAGGGAAGTTCAAGTGGGAGGGGATATATGTATCAGATGTAATTCATCTGATGTATGGCAGAAACTAACACAATATTGTAAAGCAATTATCCTTCAATTAAAATTTTAAAAAATAAAATAGTCTATACAACTCTCAAAGGGATTTTAAATGTATATAATTCCTAGGAAATTGATTTACAAGTAATTCACAATATATAATACAGAAAAAGCTAATTGTTTTTTTAAGGCTGACAAATATTTAAACCAGGGGTTGGCAAGCTGCAGTCATCAGACCAGATGCTTGTTTTGTAAAGTTTTATTGCAATACAACCAGATCTATTTGCTTCCAATCATCTGTGGCTGCTTTGGGAATACCATGGCAGAGCTGAGCAACTAAAACATAGACAAGTCTGCAAGCCTAAAGTATTTACTATCTGGCCCCTGAAGAAAGAGTATGCCAACCCCTTTTATAAACAGAAAAAAGATTGTTTCTGTAATAAGGTATTTTTAGTCATCATGTTTGAATTCATTGGTTTTTAGTCTCATATAGAAAATTGTCTTCAATTGGTAACATTAATGAGAATCCAGGATGCATTTTATGAATTTCCTTCACAGTCACCTCCTCTGAAATACATTCTATTGTAAAGTAAGATTAACAGTATCTACCAAGCAGTGTGGACTCGTACATTTCTATCATTATTGATATTCCACAAAATGAAAGCTGAGCATCTGTAAATGCTTGGTGTGATGGATTGAATAGGCAATAGTTTGCAACTGAACTGTCTGAGATGTGTCATCATTATCACACAACATTTATCTTCTGAAGAGTTACAGTCAGCAGTACACAGCTCCAGTGTGAGGGCAGGCTTGACTTTGTGTGTTTGCGGATCATCCATAAGCTGACTGCTGCCGCTGAGCACTGAATCCACGGAGCAGCATAAAGACAGGAGACTGTCCTGTTAGAAAACTGTGCATCAGGAAAGACTCATAAGCCAGAAACCCCACTTCATCTTAGTAGATGTTACTGTTCAGATGAATGGCCTTTGCGTGTCCTCAACATGTTCTTAGGTAACATTCGTGTCTTTACTGCTACAGAGTATCTTTTCATTTTCAGGTATTATGGAAAAGCAGCCTTCAACTTTTTTCCTCATTTATATTCCATAATCAATAGTTGTAGCACTCCAAATTTGGGTTCATGGGAGAGCAAACATTTCCAGGAGCAGCTCTGTGCTCCTGCCAGGTAGACCCCAGAGAAATGGCAAATGTATGCAATAAGAAATGATACATATTTAAGCCAAAAATAACTGAACTAAAACTCTTCTTCTGAATTCCAAGAGCTTTTGAGGTTGTACATCTTTTGGTTGAACTCAGGTAGCCTGTATCCATATGGTAACTTCCCTTCAGTTGTAAACTCTTAGAGGAAAAGAATTTGGTCTTCCCTCATCTTTTTATATGCCCTACTCTCTTCTACCACAACATAAACAGGGCCAGATACAAAATGACTGTTGGTTAAACAAATATTATACTGAGTTCCAGGAGAGGCTGGAGAGCAAATGCAGAAGGAAGGTAGAGGGGGAAGTGTTAGTTTAGATCTCATGGTATTTGAGTTTAGCATCCTCTCCACAACACTAACACTGATAAGAATCGTTTCCCAAATCTGAGAGCAGCAGATGCATTTTCTCTTCTTCCATTTTTCTTTCTCCTAGTGGAGAAGAGTGTCCTACAAAAGTATTAGAGGTGTTTGTTCTTCTAAACCAGTAGTGGTTGTAGAAATTCTCTTATCGGTTGCAATTGGTGTCCCAAGCTATGTGATGAGGGCTTCGGAGACTGGAGAGCTGGGGAACATGAGTTGTTACGTGTGTAGGCACCTGGCATACTGCTGATGTGCTGTGGACTCTGATTTATCTGTCAATGGAGATATTGACATCTATCTCAGAGGATCATTTTGAGGAGCAGATAGGTACATAGGAAAATTCCTGGCACGAAGTAGGCATGGAATAAAAATTAGATATTTTATTCTTTTTATTCTTGCTGCTACTATGGCTATTATACTTAAGTATCCCATCTACCTCCTCACCTCAGTCACCAAAGCTTTCCTTCCATTTACATTTTCTAGGAGGATAAGAAGGATGCTGAATCTAGCAGAGTATACCTCATATTGAGTAGTATATTTCTAATTAACTTTTATTGGAGTATAGCTGATTTACGATGTTGTATCAATTTCTGCTGTACAGCAAAGTGAATCAGTTATATGTATACATATATCCACTCTTATTTGGATTCTGTAGCTCAGTTGGTAAAGAATCTGCCTGCAATGCAGGAGACCTAGGTTTGATCCCTGGGTCAGGAAGATCCCCTGGGGGAGGAAATGGCAACCCACTCTAGTACTCTTGCCTGGGAAATCCCATGGACAGAGGAGCCTGGCAGGCTACAGTCCATAGGAGCTCAAGAGTCAGAGACGACTGTGCGACTAACTTTCTTTTCTTTGGATTCTATTCCAAAGTACTCAGAGTACTGAGTAGAGTTCCCTGTACTCTAGGGACTCTAGTTATTCTTTAGTTATTCCTTCCACCCCCACTTTCCCCTTAGTAATCTTAAGTTTGTTTTCTACATCTGTAAGTCTATTTCTGTTTTTTGTAAATATCTTCGTTTATACCATTTTTTTTAGATTCTACATATAAGTAGTATCATATCATATTTGTCTTTCTCTGTCTGACTTAATTCACTCAGTATGATAATCTCTACATCCATCCATATCAGTGCAAATGGCCTTATTTTGTACTTTTTATGGCTGAGTAATACTCCATTGTTTATATATACCACATCTTCTTTATCCATTCTTCCATTGATTGACGTTCATGTTGCTTCCACATCCTGACTATTATAAGTAGTGCTGCTATGAACACTGAAAGTGAAAAGAGAAAAGGGCTTCCCTGGTGGCTCAGATGACAAAGAATCTGCCTGCATTGCAGGAGACGAGGGTTCAGTCCCTGGGTCAGGAAGATCCCCTGGAGAGGGGAATGGCTACCCACTCCAGTATTCTTGCCTGGAGAAGTCCATGGACAGAGAAGCCTGGTGGGCTACAGTCCATGGGGTCACAAAGAGTCGGATACGACTAGGTATATGAATCTTGTCAAATTATGGTTTTCTCCAAATATATGCCCAGGAGTGGGACTGCTGCATCATATGGTAGCTCTATTTTGAATAGTATTTTTTTAAGGTAATAAAATTATCACAGACTCCAGAAAATACTCGTTTGAGATTTTAATATTAGAAATATGCCTTTTCATTGTCACTTATCTCTACAAAAAAAGAACAAAACTTCATATCCCAGACCTTCATCTGAGAAGCCCTGTTTTCTTCATGTTCTTCTGTAAGCACTTCACCCTGGACTATAAGTCAGTTCAGTTCAATCACTTAGTCATGTCCAGCTGTTTGCGACTGCATGGAGTAACGCATGCCAAGCTATCCATCACTAACTCCTGGATCTTGCTCAAACTCACATCCATCAAGTCGGTGGTGCCATCCAATCATTTCATCTTCTGTCGTCCCCTTCTCTTCCTGCCTTCAGTCTTTCCCAGCATCAGGGTCTTTTTCCCAAGAGTCAGTTCTTCCCATCACGTGGCCAAAGTATTGGAGTTTCTGTTTTAGCATCCGTCCTTTCAATGAATATTCAGGACTGATCTCATTTGACTGGCTGCTTGGATCTCCTTGCAGTCCAAGGGACTCTAAAGAGCTCTCCAACACCACAGTTCAAAAGCATCAATTCTTCGGTGCTCAGCTTTCTTTATAGTCCAACTCTCACATCCATACATGACCACTGGAAAAACCATAGCTTTGACTAGACAGACTATGGGTCAGGCTGGCCCTTTAGAGCTGGGGGAGCATAGGGCACTTACTGAGAGGAAGGGACTGAGGGGCTTGCCTGACTTCAGAGGATGAGACGTGGGCACCAGGTGAGAAAGACGGGCACCCCAGCAAGGAGGTGGTGGGCAAGAGGAGGAAAGAGCAGCCTGGAAGCTGACTTCCTTGCTTCACTGTCTTGCCTCAGGACTGCCCTGAGGCAGGATTAGATCAAATGTTTACCACATTACTTGGCACCCTGTAGAAAGTTGTTTCCTTTTCTTCCTCTTCCCCTGAAAAAGACTGTCCTTAGTTCTAGAAACCATGAAGCTATCCAGACAGCAAAAGAATATGTAATTATAACAAACTTTTTCTACTTTTCCAAAGGGCAACTTTACCCCCGACTGAACTACAGTCAGGCCTAAGCTTCTTTCTTTGAGCTTTTAGAACATTTGCTGTCTGGGTGAGTCATTTGGTAATAATTAAGTACTGTTTTATTGCTAGGATTCTTTTATATGTATACATTTATAAATCCCTGGAGTCCCTAACTTAAAATTTGGTTTTGCTTCAGAAGTTCAGCTATAAGGAGGCTCCCCAAATCGAGTTTAACAGCAGCAACAAATAATATATTAACTAATGGTTAAATGCCCAGTCTAGGCTCTGACAGCCTGTTTGAACTGGGTAGCAGGTGAACTGTGGCTGGCTCCAAGAGCTGGATTAGGACCTCTGTGGTTTATAAGGAGAAGGAATATCTCCTTCACTGTCTTATCCCCCATCATCACACTTCACCCTTCTGGATGAAGAACCAACTGGGGCAAAAATTTTGGAAATTTTTCTTTGGTAGCTTCTCCCAAATTTAGTTTTTGACTGGATAATCTTAGTTAAACCATGAACAAATAACCTCCTAGGCTGTCTGCTGCTGCTAAGTCACGTCAGTCGTGTCCAGCTCTGTGTGACCCCATAGACGGAAGCCCACCAGGCTCCTCTGTCCCTGGGATTCTCCAGGCAAGAACACTGGAGTGGGTTGCCACTTCCTTCTCCAATGCATGAAAGTGAAAAGTGAAAGTGAAGTCGCTCAGTCGTGTCCGACTCTTAGCGACCCCATGGACTGGAGCCTACCAGGCTCCTCTGTCCACGGGATTTCCCAGGCAAGAGTACTGGAGTGGGATGCCATTGCCTTCTCCGCCGAGGCTATCTAGTCAGCCTGTGTATGAGACGCTGTCAAACCAGAAAACCAGAAGAGCATACATCACCTCTTTCCTGACTGGCAAACTTCTCCTTGTGGAGGTATTTTTAAGAGCAGATGCCTTATTTATTAATCATCAGCTCTGAACAGGACTGGAGAGACATCTCCTACTCCTTTGAAGAAATCAAAGACTGAGAGGGCAGACCAGATCCAGAGAGCCAGGGAAGCTAAGCACTAAAATGAGAACAAGTGGAGGAAAAAAGATGTTTTCAGATGAATAGAAGCTGGAGATGAAAGGAGCAGTCTTCTTGGGTAGGTGAGAAAAAGAAGGCAACTGAGTCTAGAAGGATTATAAGTGAACTAGAAGGGTTTGAAGTCATGAGAAACCCTGGTCTCCTAAGTTACCAAAAGGAAAAAAGCTCCGCCTTGTTCAGGCTGCAGAATGAAACAGATCTCTTCAAGTGAGATCTGCTTGGTTAATTGGATGCTCAAGTGCTGATCTTCGTCTCCTCCCTTTGAACCTACTGAAGAGTAGTCCTCTTTCTACTCATGCAGCCTTGACCATCATCATCACCTATAAAAACTACTTCCAGTGTACTACCTAAGGGATGACCTGATAGCATTTTCTTTGGGACTGCGCTCTCTGAAAAACAGACTTGGGAGTAAAGAGCAGAAAGTTTTATTGGTCTGCTGGAGTAAGAGCAAGAGCCTAAATTTCATTGCTGTGCTTCAGTTGCTAAGTCATTTACAACTCGTTGCTACCCCATGAACTAAAGCATGCCAGGCTTCCCTGTTCTTCACTATGTCCCAGAGCTTGCTCAAACTCATGTCCACTGATTCTGTGATGCCATCCAACCATCTCACCCCCTTTTGCCCTCTTCTGCCCTCAATCTTTCCCAGCATCAAGGTCTTTTCCAATGAGTCAGCTCATCACATCAGGTGACTAAATCCAACAGGATGTCAATATAAGCAGGTCAACCCCCAGAGTCCTGAAGTGGTAATTCTTGATGTATATATGTCCATCAGAATCAGCTGTGGACATTTTCAGTAAGTACGAATGCCATTTACCACAGATCTCTTGAGTCAATCTCCATTGATTCAGGCATATTGTAACGGCTGTGTAACAAATTACCTAATCCTAGTAGCTTAAACTCCAGTACTCTTGCTTGGAAAATCCCATGGATGGAGGAACCTGGTAAGCTGCAGTCCATGGGGTTGCTAAGAGTCGGACACAGCTGAGCAACTTCACTTTCACTTTTCACTTTCATGCATTGGAGAAGGAAATGGCAACCCACTCCATTGTTCTTGCCTGGAGAATCCCAGGGACAAGGATGGACATGGGCTGCCATCTCTGGGGTCGCACAGAGTCGGACACGACTGAAGCAACTTAGCAGGAACAGCGGCAGTAGCTTGAAACAACGAAGTTTAATCTGTCATGTTTATGGAAGCCAGAAGTCAAAATCAAGGTGACATCAATGAGAATTATTCCTTCTTCTCTCCTAGCTTCTTCTCCTAGCGATTGTTGGTGTTTCTTGGTTTGTAGATTTATTGCTTCAGTCCCTTTCTCCATCTTCACATAGTCTTCCCCCTGTGTCTCTATGTCTGGTCTTCTTTTCTTTGTCTTATAAGGACACCCACCATTCCATCTAGAGCCCTAACCCAGGATAACCTCATCTGGAAATCCTTACCTTAATTACATCTGCAAAGACGTATTTTGCAACTAAGGGCACATTCAGAGGTATACCAGAGATACTTATATTGTGTTAGTTTCTGGTGTACAGCAAAGTGATTCAGAGATAGATAGATTCTTTTTCAGATTCTCTTTTATTATAAGTTATTACAAGATAGTGAACATAGTTCCACGTGCTATACAGTAGGACCTTGTTGCTTATCTATTTTATATGAAGTAGCATAAAGGTTTTTTAAAATTTCCTCCACTAATATTCCTCACACACCCTTGCAAAGAACTCTGGCCTTAACTGTTTAGCCTACCATGTTTCCAGTGCTTGGGAAATGCTGAAACATGCAAAGTTAAACAGGTTTCTTCATTACACCACTCAGAGTCTCTAATCTGTCTGTTTGGGCACATTGTGAATATCCAAAAGAAATAAAAGAACCACAGCACTTCCTGAAAATAGTTGGCCAGGGAACTTCTTTTCAAAGCATTACCTACTGCTACTCCAGTGGCCACTAGTGTTCAAAGGAGCATGGTTGCTAGTGACTGGCACCTCTGCAGCTGTGGGCATGGTGTGGCCCAGCAATCAAACATGTAGATCATGGATCAAATAGATAGATTATGGATGTCTGTACTTACCCTTCCCTAAGTATGCGTGAATCCCTCACTAAATACCCACAGAGCAACTACCCTCCAGTTGTTTTTTTTTTTTAATGCATATTTTTAAACTTTTTTTAATTAAAAAAAAATCCACAGGGGTTTGCCTTGAGAATTTGTATATATACATGGATTTTTAGATGTCATCTAGTCTCAATGCTTGCTTCCAGCCATTTTTATAGAGGGAGCCTGCTAAAATAGTAGAGTGATAGAGAGGTAAAAGGGAGAATGGAAAGAGGAAAGTTAGCCAAGATTACAGTGAGCTTTTTATCTGAAAACAGCTCAGAATAACTGAAAAAAAGATGAAATGACTTCATCCTTTCTGTTCCTATCATTACAGTCCCCTAAAAATTGCATCAAAACATGAATCATCAGTAAGTTTATAATAACTAGGGTATTTACTCATTGTTGTAAAAACTGATACATTAGGAAAATAAGAAATTCAGTGAGCTTTTTATCTGAAAACAGCTCAGAATAACTGAAAAAAAGATGAAATGACTTCATCCTTTCTGTTCCTATCATTACAGTCCCCTAAAAATTGCATCAAAACATGAATCATCAGTAAGTTTATAATAACTAGGGTATTTACTCATTGTTGTAAAAACTGACACATTAGGAAAATAAGAAATTACCTTGAATTTTTATATGAACTGCATTTCAAGGTAAAGGAAAGTTGTTTTCCTTTGGTTGTTATTGTTCCCCATTTAGACATACTTAGCTAATAAATGCAGCTAAAATGGCAGATTAATCACCAGTTTAGAAGCCCTAATGACATAATGATTTGGAGAAGGAAATGGCAACCCAATCCAGTGTTCTTGCCTGGGAAATCTCATGGACAAAAGAGCCTGGTGGGTTATAAGAGTTGGGTCACAAGAGTTGGACACAACTTAATGACTAAACCACCACCACCAATGACATATGATTTGGGCAAGATCATCAGTAAATGATAAAAAAATTTCTCTATTCTAGATTAATCAGGCTGACAACATTTCAAACATGATAAGTCTTGTCATCATATGATATAATATGTCCCTGATACAGGAGTTTGCAGCTACCCATGATGGATTCTTTCCATTAGAGATAAAGTCAATAAGCCTCTGGGTCTTACTGCCAATTTATAGAAAATAGCAGAACAAGAGGGATATCTTAAATGACTCATTAAGAATGCCTAAACCCTAAAGAAAATTATCTTCATCCAAAACAATGATGTAACAAAAAAGTGAGAAGTATTATGGATTTAGACATACTTGAGACATTGCATGGGCCTAGTTTGCATCCTGATTCAAACAAATGGTCAAAAGACAGTTTTTGAGATATTTTTGGAAATCTGAGCACAAACTGTGTATAAGATGATACTGAAGAATCATTATTAATTTGCTAGGTATAATATTAGATTATTTTTTTAATGAGAGAGTCCTTAGCTTTTAAAGATACATATGTATATAGCTATAGGTGAAAGCAGATGATTAAAAACAAAGGCAAAGAAAGTACAAAACAGGATAGGTCAAATGCTGATAATTGTTTAAGCTGGGTGAGGGCCATATTATAACCATGCTTGCTATTTTTGTGTATTTGCAAATTCCATAATAAAAATAGAGTAATCCCTCATGAAGGGATACCCATCCCCACCTGAAAATAGAGATAATTCACAATCCCAGTGGAAGCCATGAATTGGCTTTACTGGTGACCAGAAGTCTATGAAAAGGCATTTATATGAACATGTTCGTTTAGAAAATTGCTATGGGAAAACCAGAAAATACTGAGTTCTAGCTAACTAGACATGAATTGTGTTGAAGTGTGTGGTCCTAAATGGTTCATATTGAAAGATGATACCCTGTTTTCAAGTGGCAAGGAAGATAACTTGTCTAGAATTTAAGATTGTGGCTCTAGGATGTATTTGAGCTAAATCTGGACTGAAATTTTCATTGCTGCCATTATCTACCATGATGAATTTGCTTATGCAACTTCTGCTAGAGGTTTGATGTTGATGCAAGCAATTTCCTAGAGCTGAAGTCAAATTCAGTGAACACTGCTGTATCCCTAGAGAAATTCCAAGATGGTGTGGCCATGGAGTATTTACATTCTTTCCCCTTTGAATTAGCCTCTTGCTACTCCTAAAAGAAGAAAAAGAAAAGAAAAATAACCAACAGGCTTTTGATTAAATCACAAACCACAAAGTGAGGACAGAAAATAGAACCAGTTAGTTGCAATTTTCTTAATGCCATCTCTTATTTCTACCTTCAAGATATTTGTTCCTGAAGGTCCAACTTTAAGGCTTGACATTTACAAGCCTGCGGTACGTATTTGAAAAATGGCCACCCCCGCCCTTGTCCACGCCACCCAACCTGGCTCCTCTCTACTTCTGCCCTGCTGTCCTATGTCAGGGGCTTAGAGGTTGGGAGCCCTGAAGACAGATAGTCACTCAAGCCCATATAAATAGGAGGAAATCTAAATGAAACCCCAAAATAATGGAATTTCATTTCAAAGACTGTTCAGTCCCCTTCGTGTTGTTGCCTGATTTCTAAGTGGCTTAGGCTCAGCTGTTGGATGTATCAGAACTAAGGAAAGGAATCATTTATAACACAGGCATCTGCTTGTTGGCCTGAAAGCTATGAAAATCAGCTCATAATTTAGCTGTTTTGAAAAGAAAAGGAAACCCCATACATTTGAGAAATAATTCCTAAAGCAGAACCATGAGCCACTTTCCTACACATATACATCTGCCCATCAAGCGATCCTTTATGGTTTCCCACAACGCTGCCTTCTACTCCTGCTGTACTTAAGGTTCCATGGGGCAAGAAAAGTCAAAGAAAGTCAAGATTTTATGAAACATTTTCAACCACAGGCTTTGGGCAAGCCAGTGAGAGGAGATGAAATATTGGAAATGAAGTGGCCATCTCTACTTCATCAATATCAGACAGCAGATGGGTGTTCTTGCTTAGCTGATTACAAATGAACCCCAGAACATCTAACATCAGACTGTTCCAATCATCCCTGTCTTTGCCAGGCTGGGTCCATGCCCATGTCAAGAAAATGGTGCTTCAATCTATGGTGGACTGGCATTCTTTCATGCAAGCTAATATGGGTGAGCCTATGTCACCCACAGTAAAAAGCTTTCTGATATATGTACACCAGTGTTCATAGCAGCACTGTTTATAGTTGCCAATATGTGGAAGCAACCTAAGTGTCCATCAACAGATGAAAAAAGATGATATGGTGTATATATATACACAGTGGGATATCCTCAGCTCTAAAAAAGAATGAAATATTTCTATTCACAACATGTGTGAAACTAGAAATTATCACACTAAATGAAAATCGAAGACAAATATCATATGATGTCACTTGTATGTAGAATCTGAAAAAATAATACAAGTGAAATTATTTACAAAACAGAATCAGCCTCACAGATATATAAAACAAATCTGTGGTTACCAAAGGGGAAAGGGGAATGGAGGGATAATTAGAAGTATGGGATTAACAGATATGCCACTATGTATAAAAGAAGCAATAGGGATTTACTGTATAGCATAAGGAACTAGACTCTATATCTTATAATAGCTTATAATGTAAAATAACCTGAAAAAGAATATATGTGTGTATACATGTATATGTATAACCAATCACTTTGCTATACTCCTGAAGCTAACACAATTTTGTAAATCAACTATGAAACTTTTTATTCACTCAAGTAAATAAGCAAAAGACAGATCTCAATTCCAACTCATTGGAACTGAGTTCCAAGAAAACAGTGATTTCTGCTTTGTCTCTTGCTGTGCACTTGGCATCTAGAACTAGCCTGTAGAGGATATGAATGATCTAGCCATTCACTCATTCATCCGTAAAGGAACGAGTGGTCGCAGGTTCCACTAAGTTCCAGAACTTCCAGAAGTTCCCTGTGCTTAGATGAGTCATCATCCTATAGGCTCAGAGCCACAGTGTCAGTCCTGCAAACTGACTTGATTGAGTGGGGTTGTCCTGCACCAGGCAGATCAACTGAGAGCCTCCCAAGACCCCACAGTGGCCAGTGGCATGCTAGTCTGCATTCCCTTGCCCATCCTAGATTTCAAATGAGGAGTCATTATGGCAACCAGACTGGAAATCATGTTTCCCATATTTTCTCATGTTGGGGTTTGGGAGCTTTATCGTTTTTAGTGTCTGAAGTTGTTGTTCAGAGAAGCATATTAAACCATGACTCTTTCCATTACCATGCATTTCTGTTACCAACAGAGGAGGTAAATGAATCACTTAAAATGAAACAATTCCATCCTCTTTAGTACACTATAAACATAGCCTTAGCTTTGACGGTAATTATAGTATGTGGGTGATGCTGCTGAGAAAATGGTATAATTATATCATTATGGCTGAGAACTGTCTGAGTAGAAAACACTGAGCTTCACTGTGCAAAGTTTCAGATGGGATTATGGTCCTTTTTCAGTATGAATAAGACTAATTAGCCAACCGCCACTGAGTACTTTGTAGTATGGTATTAATAGTGTAATAAAATCAAGAGCCAAAGTAAAAATAAAAGGAAAATCTAATTTTCATATGTTCCCAGGAGTTTTACATGCAAGTATTATGTGCAAGTACAATGAAGAGCAAAGAAGCTCACCAATTGGAAGGAAGCAGAGATAAAATCACAGGAAGCTAGCTTAGAAAAACCAGCACTCAAGCTTGCTTTTCCCTCTTCTCTCCTGGCTATAGGGTTTTACATTAGGCACATCAAGTACCCAAAGTGATATTTCCTTGAATATAGCTTTTGGAGTTTTACTTCAAAATTTTGAGATAAGTTTTATTTCCCTATGGCTTTTCTTTCCCAAAAGAGTCAGACACAACCCAACAACTGAACAACAACAACAGCAACATAGTATATACATAGTGTATATTTTATATATTCTATTCTATATGTTATATATTCTATACTGTGATACAATATATGATAGTAATATTATTATTATTGCTATTATGAATGAAGAGAAATAAAAATGCTACTGCTAAGTCACTTCAGTCGTGTCCGACTCCGTGCGTTGAATCACTTAAAATGAAACAATTCCATCCTCTTTAGTACACTATAAACATAGCCTTAGCTTTGACGGTAATTATAGTATGTGGGTGATGCTGCTGAGAAAATGGTATAATTATATCATTATGGTTGAGAACTGTCTGAGTAGAAAACACTGAGCTTCACTGTGCAAAGTTTCAGATGGGATTATGGTCCTTTTTCAGTATGAATAAGACTAATTAGCCAACCGCCACTGAGTACTTTGTAGTATGGTATTAATAGTGTAATAAAATCAAGAGCCAAAGTAAAAATAAAAGGAAAATCTAATTTTCATATGTTCCCAGGAGTTTTACATGCAAGTATTATGTGCAAGTACAATGAAGAGCAAAGAAGCTCACCAATTGGAAGGAAGCAGAGATAAAATCACAGGAAGCTAGCTTAGAAAAACCAGCACTCAAGCTTGCTTTTCCCTCTTCTCTCCTGGCTATAGGGTTTTACATTAGGCACATCAAGTACCCAAAGTGATATTTCCTTGAATATAGCTTTTGGAGTTTTACTTCAAAATTTTGAGATAAGTTTTATTTCCCTATGGCTTTTCTTTCCCAAAAGAGTCAGATACAACCCAACAACTGAACAACAACAACAGCAACATAGTATATACATAGTGTATATTTTATATATTCTATTCTATATGTTATATATTCTATACTGTGATACAATATATGATAGTAATATTATTATTATTGCTATTATGAATGAAGAGAAATAAAAATGCTACTGCTAAGTCACTTCAGTCGTGTCCGACTCCGTGCGGACACCATAGACGGCAGCCCACCAGGCTCCCCTGTCCCTAGGATTCTCCAGGCAAGAACACTGGAGTGGGTTGCCATTTCCTTCTCCAAGGCATGAAAGTGAAAAGTGAAAGTGAAGTCGCTCAGTCGTGTCCGATTCCTAGCGACCCCATGGTCTGCGGCCCTCCAGGCTCCTCCGTCCATGGGATTTTCCAGGCAAGAGTACTGGAGTGGGGTGCCATTGCCTTCTAGTGGTAGAAAAATAGAAATCCTTCCTGTACCTGAGTGGCAGCTCCATGATTAGACTTTGCTTCAACAAACTTAAGACAACCTGGAATGCCTTTAGCGCTTAAGCCCTGTCTCTTAAACCTGACTGATACTTCTTGTTCTTGGAATCAGTAATGATAATCTTTTCTGAGAGGTTCAAAAAGCACAAGTGATTTTCCTAAAAATTCCCTCAAATAAGAGGGGAACCTGGAAAGTGAACCCTGAAAGGAGCCCTTTTTGAGAAGCTCGCCTGAGCACCTAGGCTCTGAGTCATCAGTCGTGGCTGCATTCTGACCCTGCTGCTTCCTACTGTGGGATTTGGGACAAATCACTTAACCTCCAAGCCTTAAGCTGCAGATCTGTAAGCAAGGATAAATGCTACCTGCCTCGTAAGCATGCATAAAAATTTCCACAAACGTGTTAGTTTCCTTCCTTTTTCTATCCACCTCTGAAAATATTTGGTGTAGGAAGTCATTAACATTTCATTAACACAGGGGGAAAGTATATAAATACACCAAATACAAGATCTGAGATCCTTGAGAATATTTTTTTAAAGGGGCACTACTTTGGAATGTTATTGATGAAATAAGGAATGTTTGTAAGATAATGGTAAGAATTAATTTAAAAATAAAATAGTTTAATGAATTTGGGTAAAATAAACTGGAGATAAACTTTCAGAAAAAGAGGAAATTATCAAAGCAGTGAGATACAGGGCATATGATATTTTCAAAGTAAAAGAAGCCATAAAAACCCATTAAAGAGAAGACAAAGCCAAACAGGCTGGTTTTCTTTGAAGGGCTTTTGAAAACAGAAATCTGGAAAATTATTGTCTACTCCCTGGGCCTTATTTCCCACCCTGGAAAAGCAACCTCCTCTTGCACAAAAAGAACAGCCAGGAGATGAAATGATTTATCAGAACTGGTAAAAATAATTAAATCCAAAAGCATGATCCTGGGCATGGAGAGGAGATGATTTTCACAGAGATTTGAAAATAAAGCAGCTCAATACAAGGATTTGGTTTGACTGCTCTAAAGCAGTGTGACAGGTTGAGAAATGGAGAATGTTCTGAAAATCCTGTTTACTTTGGTGGTCAGCCAGCCAGCCAGGGGGATACTGGAGTCCTTTTCTTTAAGAAATATAGGTTTCAGGAGGAAGAAGAAACTAGAACAATAAGTTTCAACCTTCCACCTAGTGAATTGAGAATATGTGGGTAAAGAATCAACCTGCAATGCAGAAGACAGGGTTCAATCCTGGGTTGGGAAATGCCCTGGAGGGGAGGGCATGGCAACCCACTCCAGTATTCTTGCCTGGAGAATCCCATGGACAGAGAAGCCTGCCAGGTTACAGTCCATAGGGTTGCAAAGAGTTGGACACAACTGAAGCAACTTGGCATGCGTTCATGCACTGAGCCTCTATTAAGGGCATAAAACTATCCTAAATGGCTTAGGGAGTGAATGGTTAGGGGGCCAGGGGTTGGAAAGAGAGGAGATATGGCCCTTAAACCTGAAGCCTTACAATTTATTTGAGGACTTTTTGTCCCCATTTTCCTTACACCGTGATGTTACTCAAAGTCATATAAGATGCCATATAAATTTACTGGAGATAATAATACAGAGAACAATAGTGACACTTAAATACTTCAATTATATTTACTACCCCAGTTATCTGCAGTTGCCTGGGGAATTTGGAAGCAAGGACAGGAAAATCCAGTAACAGCCAGTTCCAGATAATGAAATTATTTGCTCCAAAAACTTTCACAGTATTACTAAATTAGATTGGTTGAGACTAAAAAGTAATAGGATAGATTTGCTTATGTGACTCATGAATTAATTTAAAGATAATTCCTTTAGAAGAAAATAACAACCTCATTGGGATTTATTTAAAGCTTCCCAAGGTACTTACTTTTAAAGATAATGTTATTTAAATATATGAATGCCTGTGTAATGATTAAAATGATAAGTTTTATTACTTTGTAATCACATCAATTGCTAATAGTTGAAATATAATATATGATATTAGTGAATCTGATGATAATATACAGCATATGGAAGTCTTTCTTTCTGAAGTGTGCAATATATTGATGTCATTGTAATTGTCCTCTTGAGACCCTGAACCAAATGCTCCAAATAAGTGTATAAAAGTGAATTGTATCCGACTTTTTGCAACCCCACAGACTGTAGCCTACCAGTCTCCTTTGTCCATGGAATTCTCTAGGTAAGAATACTGGCGTTGGTAGCCATTCCCTTCTCCAAAGGATGTTTCCAACCCAGAGATCAAATCTGGGTCTTGTGCGTTGCAGGAGGATCTTTACCATCTGAGTCACTAGAGAAGCCCCAAATAAGTAACGTAGCCTTTATCCTGACCATGCTTCCAAGTACTGTAAATTTGTGAGTGCAGGGAGCCACTGCCAGTTTACAACTGTTAACTCCACGGTGATTTTAAATGGCTATAGGCCTTCTTTAGAATGTAGTGGACTTAGTATCTAACCTGCTCCATAGGGACTTTGCTGAAGGTGGAGTTGTCAAATAGGGGAAAGAGATCAAGCAAATAGAATTTTCCTTATTTCTCCATTCTAGCAATCCTGCATGGGTAGTAAGGACTCTTAGAGTCGTTCCCAGTGAATTTGAGGTTCCTACTTTGTCACAAAAGAATTTGGAGATGAAGTGATAACAAGTGAATTTATTTAGAGAGAAACACACTCCACAGACAGAGTGTGGGCCATTCAGAAGGAGAGAGAGCCTTGAAATATGGCATGGTTAGTTTTTATAGGCTGGGTAATTTCATAGGCTAATGAATGGGAGGATTTTCTAGTTATTTGGGGGAAGGAATGGAGATTTCTAGGAATTGGGCCTCTGCCCACTTTTTGGCCTTTTATGGTTGACCTTAGAACTGTCATGGTGCTGGTGAGGCTGCCATTTAGCACGCTCGTGTATTATAATGAGCATATAATGAGGCTCAAGGTCTCCTGGAAGTTGAATCTTCCACCATCTTGGACTCGGTTGGTTGTAACGTCTTTGTCCTGTCCTATGGCTATATCATTTTTTTTTTTAAAGGTTGTGTCCTGCCCGCTTCCTTCCTGTTTCAAAGTGATTCTAGGAGACTTTATGAACATTGTCAAGGCTCGGGCTTCCTATAATTAAATCCTAAAGAAACCATACCACTCACATGTTTCCCTAAAGTGTGTCTGGTTCACACCTGAAAGGCAAAGTCTTTATTTTATGATGGTTTAGTCCTAAGTGACCTTCAGGCTCCATCCAGCCACATCTCTGATCTTTCCATGGCCTTCCATCATCTTAAAAATTTTAAGATTGTCAAGTCTGAAACAGATTTTGAGTGGATACCCTGTGCAGTGTTAAGAATGAAACAGAAAGCTTAATGCATGGTAGCCTTTTACCATTTAGGAATTGGGAAGAGCTGGTCAAGGACCACAAGTTAGTAGACACACATGGACCAAGAGGCACATTTCTTTCTCGGCTGGGTTGTAGTATATCCTGGAGCTATGAGAAGTAGGAGAGACGTACTCCTCAGAGTGACATGCTGAACTGTTCTTTTTTTTTTTTTTAATAATATTTATTTATTTAGTTGTATTGGGTCTTAGTTGCAGCATGCAGGATCTAGTTCCCTGACCAGGGATCGAACCCAGGCCCCCTGCATTGGGAGTGGGAAGTCTTAGCCACTGGACCACCAGGGAAGTCCCTGAACTGTTCTCAATCTCTGGTCTCTCTGCCCCTCAATTTCTATTTATTCTCTCTCATCTGTCCAGCAAATGTGTTTACTCAAAAACTTTTTCTAGACTGATATTATCAATCCAGAGATGGAGGTAGTTTTGAATTAAAAGGGAAAGTTATATTAACTGATTTCATTTGGTAGGACTGCTGCTGTATTCTCAACTTAAGCATTATGTCCCAGTACAAGTATTTTTAAAATGTGTTTTCAACTTGATAGGATATTTGCATCAACCATTAATTAAACTCTTGATTTAAAAACATTAACCCAAAAGAGAACAAAAGAAAAAAGCACTGTTTTAAATTTTATTATAAATGACCTATATGGACATTATTCAGTTGTGTTTGTTTTTATTTAGACTTATTCAAAAAGAGAAATTTCTAAGTGTTCCTTTCCTGTATAACTGTGCTGATAACATAGCTTTCAAATTACAAGTCATAAGTTAATGGCCAAAGAAAAGTTCAAAATTAGACTCTGGTAAACTCTCTGCCAAAAGAAGTAAAATGTTGCTCACATCCCACTCCTTATACTAGACAAGATGAAGGTACTAGATTCTGTAGCACAGGAAGTTGTAACAACTATAAGGAATTCTGAGCTTTCAGACTTCAAATTCTAAACTCAGATTTTTTGACCTTAAAAAATAAAATATGGTCTTTAAAAATGATGACACTGCTACAGCAAGAATTTTCAAAATTACAGTCTGCATATGGTGGGCATGGCTAGCATGTCAAATGGGGTCTCTGATCTAATGAATGCCTACTTTTAAAGACCATGTTTTTATTTCTCCTCTTTTTCTTACGCTATGATTTCACTGACCCAAATGAGTTTTACAACTGTTCAATTACAGAGGCCAGAATGGGTTATTAAAATGGGTTATTACATTAAGAAGAAATTGAGATAATATTTTAGTTTGTAAAACACTGGCAAAGTTATTATTTGATGCAGAATTATAAGGAAAGGTTTGTAATAATTGAAGGGGGCAAGGACAGATTGTTTACAGTTCCAATGTTGAAGACATCCATCATCAGATTTACCACCTGGAAATAGTTTATTAATATAATGGGATTTACATCTTATTTTCTATGTGCTAAACACTTTACATATTTTAAATCAATAATTCTCATAACAAGCCTACTATTATCCATATTTAATGGATGAGGAGATTGTACACAGGAGAATGAGGACTTGTCAAAGCACACATCACTAAGAAGTACCAAGTGGCAATTCAAACCAGGTAAACTGACTCAGGTGGGCTTTCCTAGTGGCTCAGCTGCTAAAGAATCTGCCTGCAATGCAGAAGACGCAAGAGACATGGGTTCAGTCCCTGGAGGAGGGCAAGGCAACCCACTCCCATATTCTTGCTGAGAAAATCCCATGAGCACAGCACAGTGACTGAAAGTATGGGCTTTGAAATAGGACTTCCTAGGCATGGTATTTTCCATCTGTAGGTCAAAGTTTTCCCATCTTTACCATGGGACACCATCAGTCCCCACCTCATAATACTTGTTAGAAAGACTGAATGAGTTAATACACCAAAGCTCTGAGGACAGTCTGAGAGATGGCCTGTTCAAGCACTGACAATAAGTATTAGCTCTTGTTATCATAATATTTATATTACTATCAACCCTAGTGTGGGAATTACAGTAGCCAAATTTCCTGGGTGAAAGATGATTAGCATTTATTAAGTGGGCACTTTTAGAGTTTATCTCACAATAACTCAGTAAGATAACTCTTACATTCCCACTTCACTGAATTTGAGAACACTAAGACTCCAGAAACATTTTCTAAAATCAGATAAGCAAGGATTCAAACTCAGAACACTTGCCCCAAAGTCTTAGCTCCATCTACCACTCTTGTCTTGTTCTAAACCCCAGGATTGTTCTGTCAGTCCCTACACTGATCAAAAACACCAATGCAAAGCAGAGGTAATAGTAAAACAGAGAATTAGTGTTGTGCTTATGAAATTACATCGCGGGCATGTAACAAATGCAGTGCAGCTGTATTGGCTCAGTGGATAACAACTATGCTGCTCTGTGCTAAGAGCTGCCCGAGTCCATAAATAAAGTCACATTAATAATTATGGTTTGGTGAGAGACCACCCAGGAAATCTTGCTTGATATACGAAGTGGCATCTGTGGCTTCTAATGGAGAGTTAACTTCTTCTTGAATCAGTGCTAAATCATGGCTCCAGGGGGATATTAAGACTGCTCTATCCATGGAAGATGTGAAACTCAACAGCTGACCCGACCACTTGTCATTGTTGACAATCCTATAAATTTCTTTTAAGACAGGAACTTTATGTTCTAGTTTAAACCAAGTGAATATTTCCTGCTTGTTGACCCAAAACTTCATAGGTGATAAGTCATCAGTTTAGAGAGATTCTTTTACTCCCCTTTACTGTAAGGGTTATTATAGTTCTATCAAATGATCGGAGGGAATGCCTGCATATTTCCGTTTCACCAAATACACTAGCTGTTCCCTCTTGTTTCCTGTCTCCTCTTTACTTTGGGGCTTCCCAGATGGCTCAGTGGTAAAGAATCCGCCTGCCAAGCAGAAGATGCAGGTTCGATCCCTGGGTTGGGAAGATCCACTGGAGAAGAAAATGGGAACCCACTCTGGTATTCTTGCCTGGGAAATCCCATGGACAGAGGAGCCTGGCGGGCTGCAGTCCATTGACTCACAAAGAGTCGGACATGACTTAGTGACTCAACAACAACAAAAACCATACTTTTTCTTTCATCTGTTTATTAATGGTACCCTGAATTTTAAAACCAGGATAGTGGTGCAAGGCAGTGGGAAATGTACTAGTTGTGAATTTCAGAGATCTGGTGCAAATCCCACTTCTGCCTCTTATTAGCTGAATGAACTTAAATGAGACATTTAACCTCTCAAAGTCTTACATTCCCATCTGTAAAGTGGGAATAACACTGACTGCCTTCTATGCTTACCTTGAGCATTAAATGTACGTGTTTCTGGAACATAGTTGCATGTAGTGTTAGCTGAATCTGTCCCAGTGCCCCGCCATGTAAGCAAAGACACATCTCAGAAGACCAAAAGAGGTTTCTCTTTCAAGGTAAAGATTTACAATCTCTTCTTAAATGAACCCATTCTAGTGTTTAATTTTCTTTATGGGTCAAACATTCTCTTATATCTTACTGAAGTTCACAGCGTGAATATAATACTTTCTTTGAAGAGGGCACCCCTAATGATCTCAGGCCAGCAAGGAAACCTCTGATTTTTCTCCCTTTGTGGTTACCATACAGCAGCAATCGCCAACCTTTTTGGCACCGGGAACCAGTTTCATGGAAGTAAAATTTTCCATGAACCAGGAAGGGGATGGGAGGGATGGTTTGGGGATGATTGAAGCGCATCACATTTATTGTGTACTTTATTCCTAATTTAATGCTGCCACTGATTTGATGGGAGGTGCCAGTCCATGGCTGGAGGCTGGGGACCCCTGCCATACAACACACTCTGCCAGACAGTTGGGACCCAAAAGTATACGAATCAAGCAGGGAAGCAAAAATAGTGATTCCTTTGCCTCTCTTAGAAAATGTGGAGTGGAGCGCTGAAACCTAGGTGTTTCTCAAGTTGCCCTGGTGGAGAGCACAGTGGTCACCCAAGACTACATATACCTTCTGCTGCAGGATTTATGCAGATCATTGATCATAGCTCCACAAAGTAGAGAGCGCCAACATGGAAAAAGAAAACAACTGGGGCTAGGAAATGCCTCATCTGGGAAGGAAATTCCCTTGTACCTGCCCCGGGTAGGTTGATGACCACATCAGCCCTTTATTTTTAAGCCATTCCTCACTTTCCTGTGCAGTTCAAAATAGGGAATACATTTTTAGTGATTCTCTTGCTTATGAGAGTTCATTTGACAAGATTAATTATAGGAATAAATAGCTTATCCTGTGGTACCTTTCTGCTCTAGTATCTGGGTCCTTCTATCACACATAGTTGCAATTTTTGTGATGGTCAGATGCCTTATCTTTATTATTCCTGGCACCTTTGTGCTTCCAACAATAATTCTTTAATGATAAAAGCATTTGGAGAGTTGTAAGAGGATAAGGTCTATGATCTGCCCTGGACTTGTGTACCTAAATGTATACCTTATAAGTTAAGCCTGAAAAGGGGATGAATGCAAATAGAAAGCAATGGAGTCTAAAGAATTTAAAAATTAACGTTCTGTATTGACCTTAGTAGTCTGTAAGCCTCTGGACCTCATTTTACTCATTCATCTGTAAAGAAATTATGCTCAGTCATAGGTCACTGAAGTTTGGATTCTATATCCCAATATTTAGTAAAATTTTTTAAAAACTCACAAAATATATGCTTTCATAGTTCTAATTTATGTGCAATGTTCTAATATATTTTGTTACAGAATGTTCATAAAAATATACATTTTAAAGTCTTAAGTTGAACCAAGCACCATTATAAAATAGTCCCGTGTTTGATAAAATACTTCCTGCAGTGTGTTTGAAGTTTACTTGTTTAGGAGAAAGAAGTCTTTATTTAACAGTTTAGGAAACACAGTTTGAAAGGTTGGATCTGTGCTACATTTATTTCATTACTTTGCTTTAATTTCAATCTCAGTCTCATATCTGAAAAGAACAAGATATATCAAGTTAGATGTTAAAAAAACATAAAGAGTCATTGTAGAAGATGTCAGTCTATATTTCAAATAGTCTTTGGGATAATTTCCCCTTTTGGAAATCAGCTTCCTAGCAGATTTGGATAAAGCTATTCTACGGGTAAGAAAAGCATTAGCTAGGCCAGGGCCTTATTGTTGACTTGGGCTGGCATCATTAGAATTACTTTCAATAATAGATTTCTTTACTTGAATATTTTTCCTCAGTTTTTTTCATTGAAGTATGGTTGATTTACAATGCTGTGTCAATCGCTGCAGGACAGAAAAGTGATTCAGTTATACACATATATACACTTTTGTTATATTCTTCTCCTTTATGGTTTACCCCAGGATATTTAATATAGTCCCCATGCTATACATTAGGACCTTGTTCTTTCATTCTATACGCAGTAGTTTGCATCCGCCAAACCCACACTCCCGGGGCATCCCTCTCCCTCCCCCTCTCCTCTCAGTAACCACAAGTTCATTCTCCACATCTCCGAGTCTGTTTCTATTTCGTAGATAGGTTTATTTATGCCATATTTTAGATTCCACATATAAATGATATCATTACATGAATATTTTTAAATCATTTATTTCCTATGTTATGATTAGCTAAACCACCATAATATCAGTTTAATCTGTTTAGCCATTAACTCAGCCATGTAGAACCTATTTTTTTAAATGCCTTAATCTGTTGAAAAGACAAGTGAAGGAACTACTCACCAGGTCTCTAAACTGTGCCTGCCCATCCTTCCTGCAGAACCCTTTTTGTGCCAAATGTGGCGTGTGACTCTGACACAAGCTGAATGAAGGCTGCCTGTGACTCTCCATGTTCATTATGAGTAAACCTAAATTTCTATGTTAGATAAACAACATATGTTAATAAAAGCTTTAGTATGTTCTTTTCATTCCCAGTGGATCATTTTACATGGTCCATTTTGAAGACAATAACTTAGACAGTCTTTCAGTTCTTTTGGTGATTAGGTAGCCTCTAATTTTTCTTAATACCTGCCAGTATTTAGAGCCTGCTTTTGTTAATAGACATTTCCACCCTGTGTATCGTAATGGTCATATACTGCAACATCTCTCCCCAGACCTGTCTTCTCACTACTGCACATCCCCTATCCTCTGATAGCCGGAGAAAAGATTCTGTAAGTAAATAAAATATTGCCCTACCTGCCAAAAGCCAATGATTCTACAGTTCAATATTGCAACAATTCACCACGATTTTTAGCACCCTACTATACATAAGAAGGAATCTCAGTAAAAAACATACAAGAACCACAACTTCAAGAATGTTTGAGAGCATGCAAGAGATTAATACTTGTGGACTTCCACTTTATTCAGTGAATATTGTATGAACTACAATCTGTGTGTGGTTTCATTTTGTTTTCAGCTTCCTAGTTAACTGACTATATACCTAGATACCTATTTGCTGCCATCTAGTGTAATAAAAATAGGTTAATTATGCATGGAATTCTGGACTCATTATATGGTTGAATGTTAGTACTTAAAATAGTTCATCTGTGTTTCTTAAAAGCTTTCGAAGTGCCTAATTAGTGGCCTATTTTTCCTAAAAACAGGGATCCAAGACATGGTTTAATATTGTCATAGAGTCTAGGGCTCAGGATTTAGCTTGGTTCACTCTATAAATGTGACACTTTGAAATTTGGTTGTCAGATGTGAAGTAAATCCATAATGATCATCAGGTCGTCATGTTTAGTGACCGTGATTTTTACTTCGAGGAAGCAGTGGAACATGTAGCCTGGCTTCTTACCAGCTGTGTAACCCTGGCCAATTCATTTCTTTTTTAATGTTACATTCTTCAGCTGAGTGAAATGGTGGGCCTTGCTGAGTATACGTTTATCTGTAGTCACAGCTCTAAGAGCGTGTAACTACATATAAACTTTTTTAGCTTGGTTCACTCTATAAATGTGACACTTTGAAATTTGGTTGTCAGATGTGAAGTAAATCCATAATGATCATCAGGTCGTCATGTTTAGTGACCGTGATTTTTACTTCGAGGAAGCAGTGGAACATGTAGCCTGGCTTCTTACCAGCTGTGTAACCCTGGCCAATTCATTTCTTTTTTAATGTTACATTCTTCAGCTGAGTGAAATGGTGGGCCTTGCTGAGTATACGTTTATCTGTAGTCACAGCTCTAAGAGCGTGTGACTACATATAAACTTCTGTTTAGAATTGCCAAAGTCATGTTCCCAGAATTCTCTTTTTATGTCTGTAATAAATGCTGCTTCTCTAAGTCTTCTGTATGTTTGTCTGTCTTTTGGGTTATGGTTAGAAGTGAGTGGAAATCTTGACTTGGAAGAGAGAGAGAAGCAAATATGGGCCGTGACTGTATGTCCTTTATTCTCGAGAGTTTCCCCAATGGAATGTTGTCTACCCGCGAATAAGCAGATATGCACCAAGGCGCATTTAACCTCCTCTTTTAACTCACAGTGGCAAATTTAGCAGTATAATATCTGTTATAAATGATTAACTTCCGAAAACGCACTTCCATTTTTCCTCTCCTCCCGTCCAAACTTTTCTATGAAAGATTCTAGATCCATTGTAATTTATACTGCTTCTCCCTTTCTTTATATGGATCAATAGTTACTCCAGTATTTCCTAAATGGTTTATTTTCTGATCATATGTGTACATCTTATTTCCCCAACTAGACTGGAAACTTCACAGAGGCAGAGATGGTCGTTAGTTTCTTGCTTCCATGAAGGGATCTGACACTGCTAGTTAGAGGTGCATATGGTTCTGACTATAAGCATGCTCTTCTGATTTTTATCAGTTAAAAGGTGAAGTACAAGACCTTCTCAGACCAAGTACAGGACACTTAATCTCTAAGCTCTAGTCTCTACATGCTACCTGACAGCTCATAGAAGCTGATAAATCTCTGAACCTGATGCCAAAAAAGCAGCCTTACCGTAAAGAGAAAACCCAAATAAAACAGAAAGCAGCAGTGCAGCATATGAGGAAAAACATTTTGAAATGAAAAGCATCTGGATTCAAACCCCAGCCTTGCTGCTTGCTGCTTTGTGCTTTGGCTAAAAATGTTGTACCTTTACTGAAGTTAAGCTTCCTTATCTATAAAGTAAAGGTTATTACACTCTCATACACAATTCCTCAAAGAAGAGATGTCAAGTCAAGATGAGAAGTATGGGACAAGAACTTAGCACATACGAGAAGTTCAGTCCATGGTAGTAGAAAAGAACTTTTACGCATTAAGTAAAATGCTTTTACTAGTATACAACAAAAGTGATTCCATTTATTAATTTTAAGTGCAATTCAGTATAATTAGGGCATTGGTAATTGAGGTACTAAAGTGAGTGGTACATTCCCATGGAGCACTGGTTCTTACCAGGGGTGATTCTCACCCCCAGGGGACATTTGGCACTAGCTAGAAATATTTTGGTGGTCACAGCTGGGGGAGAGGGCAGAGCTACTGACATCACGTGGGTAGAGAATGATGCTAAACCCTTCCATGCTCAGAATTGTTGTTGTTTTGTAGTCACTCAGTCATGTCCAACTCTTTGCAACACCATGAACTGTAGCCCACTAGGCTCCTCTGTTCATGGGATTTCCCAGACGAGAATACTGGAATGGTTGCCATTTCCTTCTCCAGGGGATCTGCCCGGCCCAGGGATTGAACCCATGTCTCTTGCATCACCTGCAATGGCAGGCAGATTCTTTACCACTCAGCTACTTGGGAAGCTCAGGATAGCCCTCACAATAAAGAGTTAGCTGCCCTAAAGTATCGGCCCTGCTATAGAACCTAGAGAGCCCATTACTTCTGACAAAAATGTATTTTACATTTGAGACTGACTGGATACATGAATAAGAAAGTAGTTTCCATTTTTGTGGATTCTGAGTAGATTTGCCTAGTCCTAAATATCTTTCTGGGCTTCCCTGGTGGCTCAGATGGCAAAGAATCTGCCTGCAATGCAGGAGACCTGGGTTCGATCCCTGGGTTGGGAAGATACCACGGAGAAAGGAATGGCTTCCCACTTTAGTATTCCTTCCTAGATAACTCCATGACAGAGGAGCCTAGTGGGCTAGTCTGTGGGGTTGCAAAGAGTCAGACACAACTGAATAACCAACTTTTACTTTTTTCAAATACCTTTCTATGTGAACCATTTCAGTGTTTCAGATTCTCACTGTGAACCATACTTTTAGACTAAATTATTACAATATATAAGGCCCTATTATATTTCAAAAATAGCCTTGAAACTTAGTATATGAAGGAGTGAGGATCTAACTAATCCACATGAGTAAATACGAGAGCTTTATATGCAATTTTAAATTTAGTGAGTTGGTTCTCTGTAATAATGGTGATGATTCTTTGTTGAAAACCAGTCACATGTCAGGCACTTTATGTAAATAATCTGATTTAATTTTCAGCAACTGAATAGGTATTTTGCTTTCATTTTACACATGAGAAAATATAATATTTCTAGCAAGTTGCACATCTGAGATTCACACCCACATTCAGCTGGCCTTCAAGCCTGTGCTCTTTCTGCTGCTCCGTGATACCCTTAATCACCAAGGGTCTATGACTGGAAACAGGAAAGAAATAATCGATTAGGGGCTTTGCTCAGGAAGGTTGGATTGGGTCTCTTGCTGAGGGGCCCATGAGTGTCCATGAACTAGGTGAAAACCTCGAGCTTTCTCAGGACAGTGGATCAGAGAGAATGGATTTCTTGAAATGGGTATTAGCTCTATACCTCAAATTTATAGTTTGCCAGTTTAGCAACTTTTTTAGGTCTTCCATGTTTAAGCTGATGCAATGAATTTTCTGAATTCTTCTTTTTTAATTAAATATTTTTTTCTTTTGAAATCAGTTCTACCATCTAAGCAAGTACTGTCAAATAGAAATCCAAGTGCCACATATGCAGTTTTGGGCCTTTCCAGGTGGCACCATGGCAAAGAACCTGCCTGCCAGTGCAGGAAGCAAGAGATGCAGGTTCAATCCCTGGGTCAGGAAGTTCCCCTGGAGTAGAAAATGGCAACCCACTCCCATATTTTTGCCTGGAAAATTCCATGGACAGAGGAGCCTGCCAGGCTATAGTCCATGAGTTTGCAAAGAGTCAGACACAATTGAGCACCCCCCACCACACACACACACGTGTAATCTTAAATTTTCTATTAGCCACATTAAAAAAGTAAACAGGTAAAAGTAACTTTTATATTGTATTTAGTCAAATATTAAATAAGATATATTTATACTATAATTTCAACATGTAATCAATCTAATAAAATGGTATTGTGATATTTTACATTATTTTTTCATAATCTTCAAAATTCAGTGTGTATTTTACATCATACTTTGGGATGCCAGAGTTTCAGAGAAATGAAATATAGTCCTATTGAAACAAAGTTATATTTAAGGAAAAAACATTTTACACTGCTTTCATTTTTAAATGTAAATTAATTAAAATTGAATAAAATTAAAAATCTTGGTCATAGTACCCCCATTTCAAGTCCTCAATAGCGACACGACGCTAACAGCACCATACTGGATGACACAGATCTAAATTCTTGCCCCTCGGAATGTGGTCACCAGAAGCAGCATCCAGAAAGTTTTGAAAAGTTCAACATCTCAGGTCCTACATACTGAATCTGCATTTTAACAAGATTTCAACTTTAGATTTCTCATACTGAAGTTTGGAAAGCATCTTTCTCAAAAAACATGAATCTCTCCAACAGAGAACTGCAGGAGTGAATAAATGAACTACAGTGGCTTAGGAAGTGTGCCGCGGGAGCACTGCCAGGGCTTGGTATGATGTGTTCCACTGAGACACAGTCATTTCCCACAAAGGCAGCCGTGGCCGTTCCACCGTGTGGACTAGTGCACAGGGCTGTCCTGGAGCCCGGAACTGGCCCTGCTCCCAGGATCTATGGCAGAGAATATCCCACTAACTTCCATGCCTCCCACAATTAAGGCAGCTGCACTCTCACATCACTGTATATGCTTAAAACTGCGACTTTAAATCCCGCGAAACACAGCTGCGAGCATGTGTTTCTGCTCCACACAGTGGAATTCAAGACTGGGCCTTCCTGGGAGACCCCAGGAAGATCACCCACAGAGGGGCTGTGCTCTCCACCACACTGCCATCTCGGAGATTTCAGTGCATGCTGCTTTGCCTTGCTAACCTTACTTGGTGTGTTTTTCACAGGACTTGGCATTTAAGGGGCCTTTCAATATATCTGCTAAGGAATTCATTGTACTAATCTAACATAGAAGCTCATTGTTCTAATTCAGAGGTTCCCAACTGTGGTTGCATGTTAGAGTCACCTGGGGCATTTTTAAAAATACCAATGCCTAAGTATCACTTCAGCCTTTTCCCCTCTCTACATTGAGAGTAGTGTTTATATTTTTAAAGCTGTAAGTAACATCTAACACTGTATAGGCATCACCCATCTAATTAAATTAGATCTCTGGAAGGTATTTTTTAAAAGACCTCTAGGTGATGCTAATGTGCAGCCAGCACTGAGAACCACTGGTCCAGTTTGAAAGAGCCCTTAGCTGGCGTCAGATACTTAAGGTAATGCTTCTCAGTCTTTAATGTACATAATACAGATAACTTGGGAACTTCTTAGAATGCAGATTCTGATTCAACCCAAAGAAGACAAATAAGCCCCACTTTATGTACAGATATGTCCCTCGTGGCATTTGGTTCTTGACCATCATCAATCTTTTTCCGTCTCATCTCAGCAACTAGGATAAGTTCACCACTCTCTCCTTATTCATCTTTGAAGATTTCATCTGTCTCTCCACCTTCAGCTATTAGTCATCACAAGTTTCTTTGATTTCCTAAAGCAACTATTATCTTTATTGGAACTACCTTTTATTGTTAACTACTTCTCACATATTATTTCCTGTACTACTACAGCTCTTCAAAGGCAGACTCCATGTGTCATGTTGTTTTCATAATTCCCACAACACTCAAAAGACTACCTTACACATAATGAGTGCTACATAAATGCTTCTTGATTAATAGAGTGTCCATATGAAAGTCTCTTTAAAATCCCAAACAAGTTAAAAATGCAAGACGTTTTTCATTGTTGAACAGAAAAAAAAAAATTCAATGTTTGTGTTAGCTTTTTCCATTCTGGGTACATATTTAAATTTTGGAAAACTACTTTGTAAGTTAACAGTCTTAATTATTTGTTTGGAAGAGAACACTATTGTCATTTTAGACCAGATAATTCTTTGTCATCTGGTCACAGGGAGTCTCCTGTGCTGTGGGATGTTGCCCAGCATCTCTGGCCTCTACCTGAAAAAGGTCACCCCTCCCCCAGCCATGACAATCCAACATGTCTCCAGCCAACATCTACTGGGAAGGAAACCCACCCTGGTTGACAGCTCTTGGTTTAAAAGAATAAAGAGTGATACAGCTGCCTTGCTGCAGCACTAAATACCTTTAAAAATTCATATATACACACAAGAAGTACAAGCTATGTTCCTGGGAAATATGTATCTAAGTATTTATAGAAAAATGTTCTCTCATATTTTGGAAGCCATGGCTGTGTATACCATATTTATCTTTGCACTTGTCATACTGGACATTCTTTTATGGAAATGGAAATATATACATGAAACATTTTAAAAATCTGAATGTAGACTTCAGAATCAAACATGTGGTGGGAGTAAACTGTACCAGGCGAGAAATTATCCACAGAGCAAAAGTTATGAAGAAAGAATGACCAGGCTGATTCTCTCTCAGGCAACTGGCCCGGCCTCTTGATATAAAATTGTCTGCTGTGCCATCATCCTTGGACCCTATTTTCTGTTCCAGCAAGTGATGATGTTCATTAAGCTGGAGCCTGGCACATAAACAGATGTTCAATGATTGTTGAAAAAGTGGACAAATGAATGAATTCATGTTGCATGTGCCTGTAACGCTAAAACTAAAAAGCTTTGGTGTCCTCATTACAAAAGACCCTATTTTACTGCATTTGAAACTCCAAACCTTAGAAATGAAATTACATAGAAGACTACATCATCATCAGTGAGAATTAAATGGCCTTGACAAAATTACAAGGAGGGGAAAATAAAGACTCATTCATCATTTGGTTTCTTCTGGCGATAGGAGGCTCCCCGGAGACTTTAGGAGGCTTGTGTTTTTCAGTGACAAGAGTTTTGACTTTGGCAAAGCATGGCTATACTTTTAGGCTTGGATGAGAATATACCCACATGTACTTTTCCCTCCCATTCCTGGCAAAGAACTTGTCTGTGAGAACCAGACAAGAGGCTCCAGTGGTGGGAACAAGCAGGATGTCTTCTGGACTCAGAAGGGAAAAGATGATATAAGTCAGTGGTTCTTGAATTCTGTCTTTTAAAATTGCTGGAGAGCTTTTAAAAATCCAATGGCCAGATAACTAAATTGGCGATTCCATATATTATCAGTTACAGTAGAATCTCAAAGAGTAGAATACAGCATCAGTAATTATTTTTAATTCCCCAGGAGATTCCAGCATACCCTGTGCTAATTCTGAGTATAGCCCCTCTGCCAGCCACCTATTTCCAGGAATTGGGATCATTTCACTAAAAAGAACCTGATAACCTCATTCAGTGCTTCAGCTAGTTTCACTTGGGACATTTTCATATGACCAGGGGATCCAGTAGTCTTTTTTTAAGATTTTTTTTTTTTTTTGACATAGACCATTTTAAAGTCTTTATTGAATTTGTTAGAATTTTGCTTCAGTTTTATGTTTTGGATTTTCGGCCTTGAGTGATCGTAACTCCCTGACCAGGGATAGAAGCCACACCCCAGCACTGGAAGGTGGAGTCTTAACCACTGGACCGCGAGGGAGTCCCCCTCTAGTAGTGTCTTCTGTCCAGTGAGTAGAAACCCTTATATTGAGACATGCCTAAATTAACAACGCATGCCGTATGCTGAGTCATGTCCAACTCTTTGTGACCCCATGGACTATAGCCTGCCAGGCTCCTGGAATTTTTCCAGACAAGAATCCTGGAGTGGGTGCCATGCCTTCCTCTAGGGGATCTTCCTGACTCAGGGACTGGACCCGTGTCTCTTGCATCTCCTGCATTGGCAGACAGGTTCTTTACCACTAGCGCCACCTGGGAAGCCCCGTCTAATTTGTGAAGAACTGTTAAGCTTTTTCTGCAGTGACTATACCAGTTTACATTCTACTGGAGGTTTCAATTATTCTACATCCTCTTGCTTTATATTTTAATTATTTGATATTATCTAAGATATCCCTTGCTTCAACCAAACAAAAAACACATTTTACTAAATTTAATGTTAATTGTTTCTTTGACATATTAAAACCAAACTATGGCAGTTCTATTTCCTAAGTCAGTTATCCTGCAGGGCAGTAAGTATGCATCTTGGAGGCGACATTCCTCTTTCACCTTCCAGCAGGCTACACTGTTAGAACCTGGAGCAGCTGGAACTGCCTTGGTAGATCCCCTTCCCTAGCCAGAGAAAAAACACCAGGGAAAATAGTGCTCCCACTTGCCCACTCAATTTCAAGAGAATTGATGGGAGAAGAGAGAAAATCTTAGATAGGAAAGTATGTGACCATTTTGTCCTAGAAAATTGAGTGAAATAATGGGAAAGTACTGTGTATGTGTGTGTGTTAGTTGCTCAGTCATGTCTGACACTTCACAACCCCGTGGATTGTAGCCCACCAGGCTCCTCTGTCCATGGAATTTTCCAGGCAAGAATACTGGAGTGGGTTGTCATTCCCTTCTCCAGGGATCTTCCCAACCCAGGGATTGAACCTGAGTCTCTCACATTGCAGGCAGATTCTTTACTGTCTGAGCCACCAGGGAAAGCAATGAGTAGGCTAAATGCCCTGGATAAACGCCATGGAGAAGAGAGGAAAGAGGAGAAGGATGATTAATTAATTACCCTGAATTTTAAAATCTGGGATTAATTATGTTCAACCACAACTGTTTCAGAAGGGAGTAAATACATTTGATAATGAAACTGTTCCATGAAAATTAAATAAAACAACAAAACAAACTTTGGTGAAAAGATAGAGGCTTAAACGCTAACAGTACTGCATGCATAGCTCTGTTTCCTAACACTGCCATACAGATGAGCTATCCACAGGGGCTGCATCCAGTTAAATTCCCTGCCAGACCACATGTGCCGCAAATATTGTTCCAAGACCCTGTAAAGTTCACTTGACTTGACATTCATCTTAAAGTAACTGGATGTTTTCACTAAGTCTTTGTTTTAGTCAAACTTACAATGTTTTAAATGCACCAAGAATCCATTTTTTAACGTGTACTAGAGTTATTTAAAATAATAAAGAAATGAATACTTCAGGGGAAATTTTGTGAACTCTCGCTCTGAACTCTAAGCCATTAAGTGCCTAAGCAAAAATTTTACAGCTGTGCCTTCCTCAGTAATGCAGAGAACCATAAAGGAAATCAAGCGTGAAGGTGAATTCCTTACATTTAGTATCATCCAATGCAAAATACTTTTATTAGATTCTTTGCCAATTTCCAGTGTTAAAGTTTTTTTCCAATAGCTTATACAAACTGAGTGGTCACGGTTTCAGAACCACTTGGTAATTCGTAGGTTATAAAAAGCCTGCTGCTACTGCTAAGTTGCTTCAGTGTCCGACTGTGTGACCGCATAGAGAGCAGCCCACCAGGCTCCCCGGTCCCTGGGATTCTCCAGGCAAGAGCACTGGAGTGGGGTGCCATTGCCTTCTCCATAACAACCCTACCAGACTTTTTTAAAACGTATGTTCTTTGACACTAGATTATCTGTGTGCTCAGTTGTGTCCGACTCCTTTCAGCCCCTTAGACTGTAGTCCACCAGGCTCCTCTGCCCATGGAATTTTCCAGGCAAGAATACTGGAGTGGGTTGCCATTTCCTTCTCCGGGGGATCTTCCCAACCCAGGGATCAAACTTGCGTCTCTTGAATTTCCTGCATTGTCAGGCAGGTTCCTTACCACTAGCTCCACCTGGGAAGCCCATTTTATCTCTAAGGCAACTTAGTTACTTAAACAGTAGTGATCAACCAGGAAGTTTACAGATTTCTTTTACCATTTTTTGACAGGCTAGCATCCATCAAAGACAAGACATTTATTTAGTAAAGAGGGTGTAAGATGCTCTAGAGTGGAGAAATCACTGAGTTTCTGAAGCTCTTCAAATAGATGAGTGCTTTGAAAATAACAAGTGTACTTTGGAGAAGGATGAAGTGAAGTGAAATTCTCTCTGTCGCGTCCAATTCTTTGTGACCCCATGGACTGTACAATCCATGGAATTCTCCAGGCCAGAATACTGGAGTGATGTGCCATTCCCTTCTCCAGGGACCTTCCCAGCCCAGGGATCAGACCCAGGTCTCATGCACTGTGGGCAGATTCTTTACCAGCTGAGCCACCGGGGATGCATGGCCTCAAAGCAGAGTTTCAAAAGGGAAGACTCCAGAAAGCCGGGTTCCAGAAAGCCGGGCAAGGCATTCTTCTTCCTAGACCTAAGTGTTTACAAGTGTGTGCAAAACACAGTGCCCCCCCAATCCAGAACCTAGTCCCCAGGAAACCAGCAAATATTTAGGCTTTACAAAAAAATAAAAGGTAACATTTTAGAAACACAATTCAACCATCTAGCCCATTCCAACTTATTTACTTATGAAATTCATTTGTCTGTTCTATAAAATTGTTGTCTTCTGTATGCCTTTGCAAGTTTGAATCATATCAGTGGCTTTTGTTTTCTTTCCTTACTGTTTGTCTATGCCACTCAGTTCAAAAGGCAGCTGTCAACCGTCTGCGCTCAGTTTGCTTTGGTCAGAGAGCAAGGTTGTCTCTTCACAAGATATTGAGTCCCCAACCCCCTTTCAGCGGTGATAACAAGTGTCCAGGACTGTTGACAGCAGATGGTCCACATGCCAGGCTGCAGTGGAGGTTGTGTTTTGAAGGGCACGTGGCTGCAGTGTGCCTGCCTTCCCCTCCATGACCTGGTGCTCCAGGAAGACCACTGTCCTTTCCTTCCAAAGACCCCTTTCCTTCCAGCCTCCCTCTCCCACTTTACTTGCTCCTCTTCTTCCTTCTCTTCTAACTCTGAACCCTCAAGCGCACACTGGGCACTTTCATTTGGTTTTTGTTTGTGTCTTGTCTCAAGTTGAGGATAGGAGAGCATGACTGGTGAGAGAACAGAGGGGAAGAAGGCAAATGACTATTTCAGTGTGCAGCAGCTGCTTGATGTCTGGGTCCTGCCCAGGAAGATTGTCTTCCTCCAAAGGGAGGGCCGCTGGGCAGGGAAGGGGGCCCGGCCAGTCTGGCTGCAGAGTCAGCCATGGTCACTGTCAAAGGTGAAGTGGGGCAACCAGCAGGGCCTCCCAGCCACTCTCATGTGGTCCTTCTGTCATCATAGGATTGAACGTAAATCGACTTTTCAAAATTTGAATTGTAATAAAACTCTCTTCAAGCTTTCTTCAAGTAATAATTTCAGTAAGAATACTATTTTTAATTTTTATTACCAGTTTATAGTCCACCAGAAATTTGGGCAGGTCTAGCATTTAGATGTAGTGTTTTATACATGTATTTGAAATATCTCTTAGTTCCCAAGGGTTCCTGAACCATTATTATATTCTTTTGAGGCCATAATTAACATTCATATCCTTCTAGCACCCTCCAGAACTTGGCTCACAGGACTAACACCAAATGTCACTCTTGATCTGTAGTTCTGCGAGAACTGATCAGAGAACCTAACAGATGTGGAAAGCCAACTTTTCAGTGCTTACATATAGCTGTGTTTCTCTTCAGCAGTGGCTGTCTCAACCTGGGCTACATATGTCAAGCAACAGGTGAAATTTTTAAAATCTCAGTGCCCATGCTGCTCCCCTGCTACATTTGGTCAAGCCTCTGGGAGTAGACCAGGCATCAGTATCTTTCACAGTTCCTCAGTTGATTCTGATGTGCAGTCACAGTTAGGAAATCCTGCTCTTAGGGCTTGCCAGGTTACAGATTACCAAGAGTTTAGTTAAGAGCACATCTGTTTGCTTATCATCTTTCCTTTCTGGGGACTTTTGAGAAGCAAAAGAGAATTATCTAACAAAAAAAGCTACTATTTTTTGCTAGTACTAACAGTTTAGATGAAATCACATAGATTTGTGTTTTAATCCCATCTGCATACAACAGTAATATAAATATGGGCAGCTCACTTCTCTGAACTCGTTTTACCCATTTCTAAGTGTAAATAGTACTTGCCTTCTAGAGCTGTTATTAGTGTTAAAGGAAATAATATAAGCATGATATTATCAACATGATGTAATATATAGCATGATGTATGTAAGCTAGTAATAATAACTAAAATAAGTATGTCATTACAGTTGTTTTCAAAGTGGAACTCCAAAGAGAATAAAAATGAATCCCAAATTTATTGTTAATATTTTTGAATCTTGAGCATTGTTAATACTAACATTTCTTCAGGAGGCAAGACCACTTGAGTTGAAATAGTCATTTGTCTTAGTGAGAATTAATTTAGGGTCAAAGGTGGTTTCTCCTGTCCATTGCAACATTAAGAGATGCTGTAAATGGATAGTGTACTACACTGTCTTTAGGGCTATACTAAAAAAAAAAAAAATCACGAGCAGGTAGGAAGTATTTCTACTTTAGAAATGACTGTATGTAGCTCATCAAAGAGGAACTCAGAGTATCATAACCATCAGTCATCTTCACAGTGAAACACAGAACAAGTTTCTACTGGGATTTTTAGATCTAATAGGTGCTCATTTTAACGTTAGGCCAGTACCTCTCAGATTTGGAAAAGCTCAGTATGACTCTAAGGAACTGGACTTAGGAATGCTGAATGTCTCCAACCACAGTGTAACAGCTGAAGCAGGAGGAAAGTAAGAAAAAGAGAAGCAGCCAGCTATACCGCAGCTCTTCTTGTCTCCAAAAGGGAGTTTACCCCCTTTCCTATGTTCATTGTGACATGTTCCATTTGTGACTTATGTCATTCTTAAATTCTTCTTTGAAGTTCTGATGTGCTTAGTCGCTCAGTTGTATCTCAATCCTTGCAACACCATGGACTGTAGCCTGCAAGGCTCCTCTGTCCATGGGGATTCTCCAAGAAAGAATACTGGAGTGGAGTGCCATGCCCTCCTCCAGAGGATCTTCCCAACCTAGAAACTGAACCCAGGTCTCCTGCATTACAGGCGGATTCTTTACTGTCTGAGCCACCAGAGAAGCCCAGTACATTAGATTTATTCCTATATATCAACAACATTCAGATATTTACTATGCTTAGTATTTTTCCCTATTCTTCCTCCACATGGACTTAGCAGGTGGGCCTGCTTCAGATTCTCTCCCAGGGCTGTGGTCTCATCTGTGGTGTGGACTGGGGAAGGATCAGTTTCCATGCTCACTGAGCAACTCTTTCCCAGGATTCAGCTCTTGGAGGGTGGTTAGACTGAGGGCCTCAACTTCTTGCCAGTTGTGGATCAGAGGCCACCCTCAGTTCTTTGCTTTGTGGTTCTCACCACCGTGGAAGCTTGCTTCAGCAAAACCAGCAAGAGACTCAGCCAGCCAGCAAGACAGAAGTCACAGTCTTTTGTATCCTAATCCCAGATATGACATCCCCTCAATGCTGTATGTTCCACAGATTCAAGGCAAGTTGCTCAAGGGGAGAACATACTTAAGGTTGTGGACAACAGGAGGCTGGGATCCATGGGGCCACAGCACCTAACAGCATACACCCAGCCATAAAAGAAAGGAAGGAAGGAAGGCAAGGAAGAGGCCACAAAGAAGAAGAAAATAAACGAGGAAGACAGGCAATGAAAGACATTTTTAGAAGACCAAAAAAGTAGCTTTGCTGCACTGGTCTACAGCAGGATTCCTCTGTGGGCATGTTATTTCATCACATTAGCACCGCAACTATGAATTTCCTATTTCTTACTTAAAATGGAAGGTAATATGGGGCTTTCTATACATCTGGAGTTAAAAGGAAACAGAATAATCAGGAATAGTAAGTTGAAGCAAGCAAAATGTGTTTCAGATTAATTCTTTTAAGTTCTTTTCCCCCAAGCTAGCAATTTTTTTCCTTCATGTTTCAAGTTTTCTGATTGGATTTATTCTTCTTACCAGTATGGGGCAGGCTTATTGCACAGAGGTTAGAGGAACCTGAATGGTGTTTGCATTTGGTGTTCTCTGGTGGTTTCAGCTGAAATGCCAATATTATATTTTGATTATGTACATTGTTATTAATGGCTGTTTATGTCTCTTAAGGGGTTCCCAGGTGACTTAGCTAGTAAAGAATCAACCTGCAATACAGAAGACCCCAGTTCAATTCCTGAGTCAGGTAGATCCCCTGGAGAAGGGATAGGCTACCCACTCCAGTATTCATGGGCTTCCCTGGTGGCTCAGATGGTAAAGAATCTGCCTTCAGTGTGGGAGACATGGGTTCGATCCCTGGGTTGGGAAGATCCCCTGGAGGAAGGTATGGCAACCCACTCCAGTATTCTTGCCTGGAGAATCCCCATGGACAGAGGAGCCTCACAGGCTGCAGTTCACAAGGTCGCAAAGAATCAAACACAACTGAGCAACTAAGCAAAGCACATGTCACTTAACTATGAAAGTGAGGTCATAAAGTTTAAGCAAGAGTTCATCTGTTCCAGCCTCTCTATTGAGGAAGTTGAGGCCCAAATGACTTGGGAAGTTTAAGGCTAAATATTGTCAGAGCTGAGACTAGATCACAGATCTCTCAATTTGAAATCTGGTGTATTTCCTCTCCTCACATTCTGTGCAAAAGAGCAGTCAGAATGTGCATTCCTTCCTCAACATTGCAGGTGTTAAAACATGTTTATTGTTGTTGATGTTAAGTCACTAAGTCATGTCCAGCTGTTTGTAATCCTGTGGACGGTTGTCCACCAGGCTCCTCTGTCCCTGGGATTCTCCAGGTGAGAATACTGGAGTGGGTAGCCATTCCCTTGTCCAGAGGATCTGCCCTACCCAGGGATCAAACCCACGTGTCCTACATTGGCAGGCATATTCTTTACCACTGAGCCACCTGGGAAGCCCTAAAACATGTTAGTTGAGGCTTAAATGTGGTTTATTTAGCACTGATTTTCTGGAAGGATATAAAAATAACACTTCAAGTGCATCAGCTAATAGGAAAAGGAACATTTTCAGTAACTCTACTGTATAATAAAGTGTTTGGCTAACAAAATATACACTTTTTTCATTTGCAACAGATCATACAAGCTCCTGTGCTTCAGTTAATTAACACTGACCACCATCTTCAAAAGGGCATGGAAATCAGAAGAACAATTAAAACTGATACACCAAAATGTATTTTGCCTCAGACCCACTGCAGATTTCATAGACACAGAGAAGTCTGCTAATATCCTCACATCTAGGTGGCTTTCTCCGCTTCCCATGTTAGAATTGATACATATATATGCATAAGTTGTTTACAGTAGGTATCTATTTCATAAGTTTACTGGCTGAATCTTTTAAAAGAAGGCAAATGTTAGTAACTTTTCATCAAAAATTGATAAAGAGAAAAGGCTCTGTGATGAATGCTGTGGTCCCCACATGACATCCATTGGGCCCACCTAGTACCAAGACAGTCACCCATGGTGGGCAGCTGCCACCATGCATATCACTGGGCACATTTCAGGTGCCTGTCTAGGTTTCTAAGAAGTCTAGCAAGGACCCTCAACCCATGTGCAGGTGCAGCCTAGAAGTTCATGGGCATTAGTACCACCCGGACAGCCCTCAGCCTTGGGAGGTAGGAGTTGGCATATAACGCCCTGGTCTTCCAGACAAGGGTACCAGGAAGGCACACTCTGCACAGCTTCTCAGAGGGACCTCTGTGGGGTTGGACCCCTGCCGGCCACTGTGGGAACGAGCTGAATAACACACTGTGTTAGCTGTTCTCTGCTCTCCACATCCCTCTCTTCCTTTCCTGGAGTCGCCCTCCTAGTAAACTACTTGTGCCCAAGTCCTTATCTCTAACTCTGGTTTCTTAAACAGCACTCCCCACCCCAAGAAATAATGTTGGAAATAAAGACAAAATGATTTGTTCCTGGAATCAAGGGCTAACAGAAATAACTGGCAACAACTCTGAAGCTATGGTCCAGAGAAACAGCATTTCTAGAAGTGGTTGCCCTTGATCACTTTAAATGTGTGTCTCGTTAGGACCATCCATCACCCTCCTGATTTCATGACTTGTCTTTTTATTCTGCAGATTCTTCCGGGAATCCTAAATTCACCAAGTGCCGTTCACCTGAACTGGAGACTTTCTCATGTCACTGGACAGATGGGTTAATCACAGTTTACAGAGCCCAGGATCTGTACAGATGTTCTATATCAGAAGGTATGGGCTTCATGCTTTTCTGATTTCTCTCCATGAATTTTCTGATGAAAATACACTGAGTGTCATGCAGTGGTGGGAATGGAAATAATCTGCTTTGGTGACCTAAATGCATTTACCCATTCATTCATTTAAATATATTAGTTAAGCCCTTCCTGTATGTTGGGTACTATTTTAGATGCTGGAAATATGGCAGTGATGACAAAAAGTCCCTGTCCTCCTGAAGATTAATTTCCAGTGAGGAAAGACAGAAAAAATTTTAAAAACTTAAGAAAATTAAATTTCAACTGGTATATGGGTTACTGAGAAAGGTAAAGCCAGGAAGAATGTTAGCACTGTGTAAATATCTGCATGTGCATGAGAGTGTCTGAGGGTGAGTGTGTGAGTATGAGTGAGCATGTGTGGGTGCATGAATGTCAGTGTGTAATAGTGAGTATACTGTGACTATGCATGAATGGGGGAAAGCAGGTGAGTATGCATGTGTGAGTATGTGTAAAAGTGTGGGGTGTGTATGGATGAGCATGAGTGTATCTGTAAATGGGAGCATATGGGAGAGTAAACATGTGAAAGTGAGCATGCAGGAGAGTGTGTGCCTGTTGAGAGCTCAGGTGATACCTTAAATGAGGCCTTCAGAGGCCCCTCTAGCGGTACTTGAGAGCAGAGACATGAAACAGGTGAGAGGCCATATAACTATCTGAGGGAAAGACTGTACAGACAGAGGAAACTGCAGGCGCAAAGGCACTTCGGCTGACACGGCAGGCTGGAGGAAAGCAGGAGGGCTAGGACAAGGAGAGTGATAGGGGAGAAGTTGAGGGTTAAGTGGGGCCAGACCAAGGCAAGCCTTGAAGGCCACAGCCCAGCCGACTTCCTCTGTGGTGCAGAGCCATAGGGTTTTTGTTTTTAAGATATGTGTAAGATGGTTTGGTTCCTATGTAGAAAATCGACTTTGTCTCTGTTAAATTCATTATCTTCGTAAGGGACTGTGATTCTTCTCTCTTCCATTTTTACGGGTATTCCGTTAAAGAAGAGTGAAGACAACGATCTTTCAGTGTAATCACCATCCAAGTCATTTATTGCTTGCCCCTCACCTGGTATGATTTCCATTTCTGTATATTCTCATATTATACCTTTATGCTCTTTAAAATCTTAGGCTCCAACTATCATCTTCTCTTGTCCACTCAACCCTCAGGGAAGGCCTAAACCAAGAGGCAAGGTTAGTGGAGACCCCATTAAGTGGTAGTCATCAGTCCCAGGATGATGCTCTTGGTCTCCTGGAGGAGCCAGGAAACTAAAGGAAGGGGCAGCAGTCAGTGAAGGGAGAGAGCTTAGGGCCAACCATCCTATATTTCAGCCTGGCTCCAGCCCTTGTTCCAGAGTAGTACTGGACAGATTAGTCATTCTGTCCACAGTTCAGCCGCCTCATATGCAAAATGAAGATAACACACCTCGCCCCATGGCTTCTTGGGAGGATTCTATTAACGCATGAAAAAGTCTTATCACAGTGCTTGGTGACAAGCATAGTAAGTACTGAATGAATAATAGTTGCTATTCTTATTATTATAGTATGAGAATAATTTAAAATACTAGAATTCCAGTTCCTGGGCTACAAAAGCACTTTTTTACTGCCTATGATTATTGATATGCTATATTCCATTTTTAATGTAGAGCCGGGTGCTTAATTTGCAAATAAATACTCTGAATTAGCAACCAGGATGGGCCTTACTCCCCTTCCAGATGTGTGAGAGGTCTCTCAAACATACCCCAAAGGGCACACAAGGATGAAATGCTTAGGCAGCAAATGAACTTTTACCCCTGCAAGGCTGATACTGCAGAGGTTAGACTGATGCACGCCAGGCTTCCTTGTCCTTCACCGTCTCCCGGAGTTTGCTCAAACGCATGTCCATCTAGTCAGTGAGGCCATCCAACCATCTCATCTTCTGTCATCCCCTTCTCCTCCTGCCTTCAATCTTCCCCAGCATCAGGGTCTTTTCCAATGAGTCAGCTCTTTGCATCAGGTAACCAAAGTATCAGAGCTTCAGTTTCAACATCAGTCCTTCCAATGAATATTTAGGATTGATTTTCTTTAGGATTGACTGATTTGATCTCCTTGCAGTCCAAGGGATTCTCAAAGAATCATCTCTAACACCACAGTTCAAAAACATCAATTCTTCAGTGCTCAGCTTTCTTTGTAGTTCAACTCTCACATTCATACATGACTACTGGAAAAACCATAGCTTTGAGTAGACAGACCTTTGTTGGCAAAGTAATGTCTCTGCTTTTTAATATGCTGTCTAGGTTTTTCATAGCTTTTCTTCCAAGGAGCAAGCATCTTTTAATTTAATGGCTGCAGTCACTATCTGCAGTGCTTTTGGAGCCCAATAAAATAAAGTCTGTCACTGTTTCCATTGTTTGCCCATCTATTTGCCATGAAGTGATGATGGGGCTGGATGCCATGATCTTAGTCTTTTGAATGTTGAGTTTTAAGCCAGCTTTTTTACTCTCCTCATTCACTCTCAAGAGGCTCTTTACTTCCTCTTTGCTTTCTGCCATTAGGGTGGTGTCATCTGCATATGTGAGGTTTTGATATTTCTCCCGGCAATTTTGATTACAGCTTGTGCTTCATCCAGCCCAGCATGTTGCATGATGTACTCTGCATATAAGTTAAATAAGCAAGGTGATAATATACAGCCTTGATGTACTCTTTCCCAATTTGGAGCCAGTCCATTGTTCCATGTCCAGTTCTAACTGTTGCTTCTTGACCTGCATACAGATTTCAAAGGAGGCAGGTAATGTGGTCTGATATTCCCATCTCTTTAAGACTTTTCCACAGTTTGTTGTGAGCCACACAATCAAAGACTTTAGTGTAGTCAATAAAGCAGCAGTAGAGTTTTTTCTGAAGTTTCTTGCCTTTTCCATGATTCAACAGATGTTGGCAATTTGATCTCTGGTTCGTCTACCTTTTCTAAATCCAGCTTGAACATTTGGAAGTTCTCGGTTCATGTACTGCTGAAGCCTGGCTTGGAGAATTTTGAGCATTACTTTGCTAGCATGTGAAATGAGTGCAATTGTGCAATAGTTTGAATATTCTTTGGCATTGCCTTTCTTTGGAATTGGAATGAAAATTGACCTTTTCCAGAGTTGTGGCCACTGGTGAGTTTTCCATATTTGCTGGCATATTGAGTGCAGCATTTTCACAGCATCATCTTTTAGGATTTGAAATAGCTCAACTGGAATGCCATCACCACCACTAGCTTTGTTCATAGTTATGCTTCCTAAGGCCCACTTGACTTTCCACTCCAAGATGTCTGGCTTTAGGTGAGTGTTCACATCATCATGGTTATCTGGGTCCTGAAGGTGTTTTCTGTATAGTTGTTCTGTGTATTCTTGCCACCTCTTCTTAATATGTTTTGCTTCTGTTAGGTCCAGACCATTTCTGTCCTTTATCAAGCCCATCTTTGCGTGAAATGTTCCCTTGGTATCTCTAATTTTCTTGAAGAGATCTCTAGCTTTTCCCATTCTATTGTTTTCCTCTATTTCTTTGCATTGTTCACTTAGGAAGGCTTTCTTGTCTCTCCTTGCTGTTCTTTGGAACTGTGCATTTAGATGGGTATATCTTTCCTTTTCTCCTTTGCCATTCACTTGTCTTTTTTTCTCAGCTATTTACAAGGTCTCCTCAGACAGCTGTTTTGCCTTTTAGCATGTCTTTATCTCGGGGATGGTTTTGATCACCACCTTCTATACAATGTTATGAACCTCGAGTATTTCAGCCCAAATAGCCCAGCCCATTTATCTGGAAAGGGTAGAACTGATGGGATTAGTGTTATTAGGAGTATGCAGCAGCAGGGTACACGTGTGGGACTCTGCGTCACCTGCTTACAGGAAGAGGCAGATACAGATGCGCTTTCTGGCTCCAGTCACTGGTTCTTGGAAAGTAGTTCCCTGGTTCCTCCTGGAATCATAGAATCACAACTCCCCATCCCTGGCACACAAATGAAACTGTGACCCGAAGTCATCCAGAGGCAGAGAGGAGTGAGATGGGGCCACTGCACTTGAGGCCTGGCCTTGGTAGCTAAAGCACCAGGGAATCTAACCAGGTCAGGCTGGTCCACAGGACAGGCCCAGGCTGCATGCTTGACTGGCTCTGCTTCCAGCCAGGTGAGCCAATGGAAGAGGCAGCCAATTCAGAATAGTCCATACCACCCTGTGACGGGAGCATGTCAGATGCAGCCTCAGAGCTGGGCCGGGACTCTGCAGGAATGCCAATTGCAGGCCTGGTGAAAAGGGGCTTCTGGGAGCCTGTCAGCCTGCTCTGCTCTCAGCCTGTTCCTGCAGATGCCTCATTTCCAGAGAAGTGGGCGAGTGAAGACTCGTTCCCAAAGGCTATATATCCCCCACCCGCACAAACACCCCCTCAATAAATTATCCTGGTTTTTGAAAGGAAAGTTTATTTGCCCTGCCAGGTTGTAGAGGAAATTAGAAAGGAAAATGAGCAGTTACTTAAAAAAGAAAATGTTAAATATTAAGCCTAAAACACATGTTCTGGATGGCTTGAAAACAGTTGCCCTTAGGACATAAATGATGGCTTGTTTGGGTTTTTTTTTTTTGTCTTCCGGTTAGGTACCTTTAAATGGAAAGCACGTCTTCTGCTCTTTATTCTGATTTTTATGGATAGGCTCTTTCTAGAGTTCTCAGCCCTGTTTCACAAGCCAGCCTGGGAACAAACCTAAAGCACTTAAGTCTTGGGACTAAAAGAAGGAGAGAGTAGCTTTTAGAAATGGACTTCGGTCATCTGTAGAGAAATTCAACCCAGTGAAGGCAGGCAACAGAGCATCTGTGTTGTGTGTCCATTTTGCGTTTGTCTAGATTTAAGTTTAAAAATAAGTTTTAAGTATGTATTTAAAGTAAAATTCAACTTCAGTTAATGAGGGAGGGGGTTGGGAATTGTGTTTTGAAGTAGCTCTTCCTGATCCATTGTGCTTTAGAGAAGTACTTTGTTCTGTGGAGCCAATGGGTTGGAGATAATCTAAACAGGGTTTTTCATACCATCCCTGTGGGGACCAGGTTGCTGACAGGCCAGAGATGAGAAACTGCATGCCATACACACAGCTCATTTCCTGTTACCAATCCAGACCTGCTAAGCACTGGCCTGCATCTTCAGAATGTTTTCATACTGACTTTAATACTGTCAATTTGCTAAATACACTTGACATATTATATAAAAGTTGACTCCTTAACTATTATATGAAAATCTCATTCCCTAGGCAATCTTGTAAAACCATTCTCTTGTACTACACTTGTATTTATTTTTGAAAGTCTATCAAGATAAACTACACCATAGTTCAATGGCCTACCTATCCATATTTTTCAATCTTTTTCCTGTTCTGAATATACACACACACACACACACACACAGTTTATCCTTCCTTCTACTCCCTTGATTTTCCCATTGGAGATTAATCTCCCTCTCATCCAAGGATATGCAACTTTTAAGAGCCTCAACCATAAATTGAGTAACAGTCCACTGTCCATGTTAATTACAAGTTCTGTCCAACAGCTGATAAGCAGCTGTCTCAAGGACCCCTTGATATTACATAAGTGTCCTCCTAGTGCCAAAAGACCAGCTTGGGAAACAGCTGTAAAGAAGAAAATGTGTGTCTTCTCCCAGCTTCTCATCCCTTTCTCCCAGTCCCTGCCCTTGCACAGCCTGTGGGGTCTTTCTTGTCTCCTGCTGCCAAGCACCCACTACCTAGAGTGATGCTCACAGACCTCCACAGCCTGGCCTGCCAGCTGCAAGCACCTCAGAGACACGAGGTCATCCCTTCCCTCTTCTGCCTCAGCCACACGTTACCTGCTCTATGTCTCCTTGACTTGTAAACACCCTCTCAGCCTAGTGAAGAGTAAGTAAATAACGAATGACCCCACCTAAGTAGCAATTCTAATTTAAGAAAGTTTTGCCCAGTGATTCCCCTGCCTCTGTTCCCTCTCTTTCTTCCCCTATTGCCATCTTTTAAACTTTTACCCTTCTTCAAGATTGCTAAGAGTACCACGTTCACCTTGAAGCCACCCATGAATGGTCAAGGCCATCATTCTCTTTTCTAACTCCAATGAGCACCACATATGAACACTTGCCCACTCTGCTTTGTAATATGGTTTCTCAGTCATTCCCCTGAGGCTGAAGTATTTCTTTAGACACACATGACTCCCCTGTATATATCAGGCACAGTATTTTATGTATAATTGATGCTTATGAAACACTCATGTCCTGAATAAAGGAGACCAAAAAAAAAAAAAGAGTAGTGGATAATGTCTGAGTCACCTTTTAGCCTGAAAGTAGAGATCAAGTCCTATTAATCCTTACAGCCACACAGTGCTCATTCAGATATGATACCTACAGAGTGCTTGCATAGGAGGCATCCAAAGATGACTTGCTGAGTTCACTCATTCAGGCAGGCAGATGGGAGGTTGGAGGAGAACTGTGTCACATTCTCTCACATGTTCCTGCTGGGATGGACTTGAGTCTGAGCCATCTTTTGATTGCTCTGCATTTTTGTTCAGGTCCCCTTGGCAGCTGATCAGGGTAAATCCTTTCCCCAAACTCTGACATCCTCCCCCAGGGACCTTCTTGCCATCTCTTTTCATTCGACATCAATTCTGCTGCTGTTTTAAGTCATTGAGGTAAATAATGCTTTCTGTAGAATGGGGTGGAGGTGAGTAACTCTAGGATGGATCTTAGGTATGGATGTATAGCTTTTCTGATTTCTTCAGTGTTCTCCATGTGGCCATCTGTCCTCCATGACTTGTTTCATTTATTCATATCTGATCCAAGATACAGGAAATGATGAGCTCATTCTTTGTAGAGAAACTCACAAAGGAACTGATAGGTAAACACATTGATTCAGTACAGCCCCATTTTTGTCTTTTCCATTCTTTTGATATTAAATGTCCATTCCTATTTACAAAATGGAGAAGAAAAATGCCTTCTTAGTTTGGAGAATTTTTTTTAATTTCTGGTCTGGGTTTTAAATTTCTTTGGTTTCTTCTATGAGTAGATGGGGAAAGGCTAGGAGTCCCATGTTTCCTAAAGGTTACCTGGATATCCAGCATGTTTGAAATGTTACCATGGCTCTTTGTTTAATTAAGAAAAGATATCAGGAATATGGGAAGGAGTTCAAGGCATCAGGAAAACTCCCACCCTCCACTGCCAAGCACAGGACAACCTTGCAGAGGAGCGGGACACAGGATGCAGTGGTTCAGAGTAGGGTGGTAGCTGATGTTCCTCTTCAGGACCACCCACATCTCAATGTCACTCAGCTTGGAGAACACTGTCCCTGTGTCGCCTCAGTTTCTTCTGCCATGAGTTGGAGAAATATCCAGGTTTAAAGACTCAGCTGTTCGCTGGGAATCTCTATAGTTTGGGAGTTGATTCTGCAGTGTTTTAATAAAAGAATATTTTTAAACCTCCATAAGCCTCAGAACTTTCATCTGTAGAGCAGGGAAAGTACCTACCAATGAATCACTTAAATTAGGAGCTGGCACCTTATATGCAGTCAGTGAACGGATGCTTTTACTATAGACAGATGTGCCAAAAGGCCTCCTCTCAGTCTGCAGGCACTGATCTTCAGGCCACAGATGTGCTAGTCCTTGGAAATGATACCACTAAGATACTTGCTCATAAAATACTTGTGTCCTGGTTTACTGAATCTGACTCTTACGCAGCTTGCTTTGACTTGCACTATTGCATGATTTGGGGAACAATTCTTCCTTTTTACCCTCCATTTCAGAGATATTCAAGAATGGAAAGAATGCCCCGATTACATCTCTGCTGGTGAAAACAGCTGTTACTTTAATTCGTCATATACCTCCGTGTGGACCCCCTACTGCATCAAGCTAACCAGCAATGGTGGTATTGTGGATCATAAATGTTTCTCTGTTGAGGACATAGGTAAATCACAGGTTTGTGTTTTATTTGACATGGCTTTAGATTATGTAAGCGGGGAAGGCTGCAAAGTCCAAGTGCATGCAAGTAGGAAGACTTTGTCATTGCATTGCATTGCATTCTCTGGGTAGATGGATGTCTCCTTTAAAGCACATGAGATAAGCTGGCAAACAAGAGAGAAAGGGCAAGGGGAGCTCAGGTTGGCTCCAATATAAAACAACCTGGCAGGAGATTTATAAAGGAAAGAATAGGAGTCTTATGAAGTCTTTTCCTTGAGAAGGTCTCTGAATGCCAGTTTGTATTTTTGTGTGCCACTACAAGGAAGAAACTCAAGGTACTCGTAAGATTCCTTCTCTCCTCATGATCTGGTATGACAGTTATATTCAGCTCTACTGGAATACATTGGCCTTGATCTCTAGCATTCCTATCATAAATCCCTAGATTTTCTTTGGGTTTCCCAGGTGGCACTAGTGGTAAAGATCTTGCCTGACTGTGCAGGAGATGCAAGAGACACAAGGTCAATCTCAGGGTCAGGAAGATCTCCTGGAGAAGGAAATGGCAACCCAGTCCAGTATTCTTGCCTGGAGAATCCCACAGACAGATGAGCCTGGTGGGCTACAGTCCAAGATTTTCTTTGCCACAAGGCATAATCATTCTGGAATTTTACACTGGCAAAACAGCCAAAATCAGTTTAAAGGCATGTTTATAAGATCTCAAAACAAACACTGGAGATAATCAGTTCAGTGAACTAAGTGAAAGATTCAAGCAGCTTATCCCTTGCCCACCATGTGGACACAGGGAAGATGAAACAAGACAAAGAGCCATAATTGGAATATTCATGTTTATACTATAATAGTATAAACAGCTAAATAGAATCGCAGAAGGACCACAAGTAGCTGACATAGATGCCTCTCATCTATCCACAAAGCTTGTTTGTTGCTTACACGAACTCCTTGGAGCCTCACTTAGATGTGCTGTTCTTGTGTGTGGTTTCCAGGCTGGACGAGACTGAGAGAGGGAGGGTGGAAGATGCAGATAGAAACGAGTAAAGCTGATAGACTGACTTTGGAGGGAGAAGATTAAGAAAAATGAAAAAAGCAGAAGATAACCTGTCTACATGGTTTAAAGAAACTATTGAATCCAGAGAAGCTATCAGTCACTGAATGTATACCCTGGAGCCAGTAGATGTAGCTATCTAAGGACTAAATGGGTAGTAGAAAGAATACAGTATCAAAGACTCGTGTTCTAAACCTGTCCTGCCAGGAGCCACCCCACGTGTTCACTTGGCTGATTTTCACTGAGTGCCCGGCTCCTGGCTGGGTGTGCTGGCTACAAAATGAGTAAGACACAGTCAAGTAGGGAAAGCAGGCATGTTTACAAATAACTGAGATACGGCACAGTAGGTGCTGGCCTCGAGGTGTGTGGAAGGCACAGCAAGCCGAAGTGGCGGCCAGAGGTGTGAATGATTGGGCCTGAGGGATGAGAAAGGGCTGCACGGAGATGGTGACAGTTCAGTTACTTCCTAAAGCCTCAGCAGGAGTTACCAGGTATACAAGATGGACAGTTCTGCTAATGGCTACTGAGTTCCACAAGTGGCAGCACAGAACATTCACAGACTCAGGAGCAGTTTGGCAGGCCTGACTGGTTGACCAGAGGAATCATCAGTGATTTTGTGTGCCCCACAAAGAAATCTGGACTTTGACTGCCCAGCGGTACACTTGAGGATGTTTAAGCAGGGAAATGACCTCAGGATATTTACAAAGCACGTACTATAAATCAGGTGCTAGATGGGTTCTATTATGATTCCCATATTACAGATGGTGAAACTGATCCCCAAAGCAGTTCAATGTCTAGCCCAAGGTCAGAACTATTGGTAGGCAGAGCTGAGATTTGCACCTAGGCAGCATAGCTCCAGAGCCCATGCTCTTAACCTCAAAGGCGTAGTGTGTATATATGTGTGTTGTGTGTGTGCATGCAAAGTTGCTTCATTTGTGTCTGACTCTTTGCAACCCTGTGGACTGTAGCCCACCAGGTTCCTCTGTCCATGGGATTCTCCAGGCAAGAATACTTGAGTGGGTTGCCATGCCCTCCTCGAGGGGATCTTCCAACCCAGGGATCAAACCCACATCTCTTATGTCTCCTGTGTTGGCGGGCAAGTTCTTTACCACTAGCGCCACCTGGGAAGCCCAAGAGAATGGTACTAACGTCTCAGGAAAATTCATCTTGCTTCAGTGTAGAGGGTAGATTAGAATAGCACAGGCTAGATTGGAAGGCTTGGTGATAATCAAGGCAAAAGATGATGACAAGCAGGGTTACCATGATAGCAGGGAGGGTGGGAACTGAGAATGAGAGACTACAAGGAACTGGGGTGACCCTGTAGTCTGAAGATGCTGATCACAAGCTGCAGCTTCCTCATGTATTATGCATCTACGCTACTAGACCTCTCAGGGCTGGTCTTTGGATTTAAAGCCATATATGAGTTAGGCATCTGTCATTCGTTCAGTTTATTCCATGCTCCTTTGAGTCTCTTCCTTGGGCCAGGCAGCGTTCTAGGTTCTAGAGGCAGGAAGTGTCTGCACCAGGGGGACATTTTCTCAGTGTGGGTAGGAGGAGACCACGCTGGGAGGAAAGACAGTGTGGGAAAATAGGAGAGGATGCAATGGGAGCATTATCACACATGGCCTCACTGAGACAGAAACACTTGAGTAAAGAAGGAAATGAGAAAACAGTCCCATGTGTATCTGATGAAAGAGGGCATAGGCAGGGTAAAGATCTGGAGATGGGAGCATGCCTTTGCTCACTCAGGGAAGAGCGTGGAAGAGCATGGTAGTGGAAGGACACACGGAGAGGGAAGAGGAGCATGATCCTAAACCGGATCCTGGAGATCAGAGGGTCAAAGCTATAGCACCCTTTAAGCATGGTGTGACCTTTACTTTTGCCTGGAGATAGGAAGCCTTCAGAAAACTTTAAATGATGAGCAATGTGATCTAACTTAAGTGTTAGGATGACCAGCATGTCCACGGTGTTGAGGATTGTAAACTGAAGGGGACATGGACCACAGAAAGAGACTAGTTAGGAGGCTAATGCTTCAAAACAAAATGATAATGGCTAGGACCAAGTTAGAATGGGGCAGGTGAAGAGAAGTGGATAGATTCTGGAAATATCTTAAAATTACAGCTAACAGAATGTAAGGTGATGGGGGTGGGGTGGGGAAAGTGAGTCAGGGAAGGGTTCACCATTTTCATCCTGCAGGAATGGAGTCATCATTAGCAGAATTAGGGAAGGTGGAAGAGGAGCAGGTAACAGGCAGAAGACTAGAAGAGAGATGGTTATTATTATGCTCATCATGCTGGTACTGAGCATTCTCCAAAGGGACCTTGTTCTATATCCTCTATTGAAAGTTGCCCTGGACAGATGCTCAGAGGAGCAGAGGGACACGGGCCTTGCTCAAGGCCACGTGTAAGCATGCAAAGTAGGGTCGTTAACTGAGACACACCCTTAATGACAAGCTGGTCAAGCTCACTGGGGTGCAGGAAATGAGGGGGACAGGGGCCTGAGAAACATCTTGTAGCCAAGTGGGAAATGGATCCTACCCATGAACTTCCCACTTGGAGAACAAGCATGTGTGGCAAAGCCTGGTGCTCAGCTCTTGCAACATTACCTTCACGAGGGGGGCCATGAGCCCAGCAGGAAGATCGAAGTAGGGCACGTTGGGGACCAGGCTGGGGTCGTCATGGTTGATGTGCGGAGGGCCCTGTCGCCGCATGTGAGGGGGCTGCCCGTTGAAGCCGTGGGGCGGAGGGCCGAAGTCAGGGTGCTGGGGCCCACCCCAAGGGGGGTGCTCGTTGATCCCAGGGTGAGGCATGCGGTGGCCAGGGTGGTGGTGAGGGGGTCCCATTTCTGCAAAACAGAAACTGCACTCAGGCCTGCTGGCAAGTCAAGAGCTGGGCAGTGCCAGCAGACCTGCCCAGCGCCTTCACTTGGCTGCTCCGTTCACAACCCGGAGTCGCTGGGGCTGGCAGTGGCCTGTCCTGCACACAGCTGCACCTAACAGTCCTCTGGGCTGAAAGAAGGAGCCACAGGGAAACCACATAACCTTCAAAGAGCTACGTTATGAGCTGGACTGTGCAAATGCCCCTGCAAATTCAATTGTAGTCCAGGGGAACGGAGGTCCTGTGACTGGGCCCTGATCCAGTACTGAAAGCTATCTCTATAAGATGAGGAAACTAACACACAGAGGAGACGCAGGGAGAGGCCGGCCACCTGCGGGCCACCAGGAGAGGCCCCAGGAGACCCAAGCCAGCTGACACCCTGATCTCAGACCTCCAGCCTCCAGAATAACTGTGGAGAACTCCTTGCTGTGGGAGGCGCCCAGCCCATGGCCCTGCTACAGCAGCCCTAGAACACTTCACGTAAGCAATAAACCTACTGGTTTCCCAGCTCAATTTATAGTCAAAGTGGATTTGAAAATCCAGGCAGAAGCAGAGTAGAAACGAAATTTTTTTAGGAAACACAGAATCAGCCAGCCCACGTGTAGGAGGTGCCCCCACCTGCCCCCTGCTTCTGGGCCTGGGCTAGGCTTCTGTGTCACCCTCAACCCCTCCCGCCCGCCACTCTGGCTCAGGGCATGCCAGGTCACAGGGCAGGCTGGTGAGTGAGCTGGCATCGGGATCTCCGGACAACTGAGGATGTGTCCACTGGCCCCAGGGTGGACCCCGCCCCCCAAGGGTGATCTCACACTCACCCGCTTGAAAGTCCCCCTGAGGGTAGTCGAAGCGGTGAGGGTAGGGCGGCCGCTCAAAAGGGTGTCGTGGGGGGAAGTCGTCCTGCATGAAGCGGGGTGGGAAGCGGTTGAAGTTGTGGGGGTGCGGCGGCTGGTTGAACTGCGGGTGCTGCTGGTGGGGTGGGAAGGGCCCACGGAAGTGCGGCGGCCGCTGCATGCGGAAGGGCGGCTCGCGCTGGCCCCCGCCCCAGGGCGGCTGTTCGTGCTGGCTGTTCCAGGGGCCCTCGAACTGGCTGTTCCAGTTGGGGTCAGGTTGGCTGTTCCAGGGGGCGTCGCGCTGGCCGTTCCAGCCGGGGTCCCCGCGCTGCTCGCCCCACATGCCCTCGTGGCTATTGTTCCAGGGTGGGCAGTGGGGCGGCCCGCCCTGGTGGTGTGGGTAGGGGGGCTGCTCAGGAGGCTGCAAGGCAAAGAGCAGAGGTGAGTCCCGGCCCATGCCGGGTAGGCACGGTGCACAGCAGCCGCCTGTCGACACTGGTGTCTGGCCGCAAGGCGGGTAGCCATGAGCCCAGCACCTGAGCTGCAGGCCTACAGCCTAGCTGGGCACGGCCGCTTTCTCGTCACTCTGACCCGGGCAAAGGGTGTGAGGTGCCTGCCGGCACCCGGGCCCAGAATCTCAAATGCTGCACCCACACTGGGGCCGAGGAGCAGCCACCTCATGCCTGATAGGAGCCCTGGGACGAGCACCCATCTGTGAGCCCCTCAGCGGCACGGGGCAGGGGTGCGCCCTCAGCGCTCCCGGGTGTGCAGGCTGAGCCAGGGGCCCGTGGCCAACCCCTGCCCTGACCACACCCCGTCTGCCTGTTCGCCCTTCCGCTCTCCCCGACGCGGCTCTCTCGTCCTGTCTCAGCGTCTGCTCTGCCCCCAGGAACTGTCTTACCATGTCTTACTGTCTAACCTGCCCAGCTGCTGCTGTCAACACTCACTGAGCCGGGACCTCAGCCCATCAGGGCTAGCGTAAGGCTGCCCAGAGGGCCACCTCCAGGAGCGGGGCTGGGAGGCCGGCCCAGGCCACCACGCCCTCAGGTCTTTTGAAAGAAGCCCCAAAGTCAGATTTTCAATATAACAACTATTTCAAAACATATAAGACACCACAGGGGCGCGCCAGGCCGTGGTGTCCTACCGTGGACGGTAGGCACACTGCTGGCCCTCAGTGAGGGAGCCCCACTGTTGTGAGCCTAACCTGCTGGTCCCCAGAAAGACTGAGCCAGGAGACCTGAGGCAAGTCTGTTTCCGCATCAACCAAATGGGCAGAAGTACCTTCACGAGAGGGTGCCCACGACCTGGCTGTCACCGCAGGCACCCACAGATGGGGGCCGCTTTGTGTGGACACCCAATCCTTTGTGAAGCTGAGGGTGGGCTGGGGAAAGGGGGGCAAATCACAGCCATGATCCCTTGTCAGCCCAGAGCCATCTCCCTTACACATCCCCCGCTCCATACAGGATCACAAGGGAGGGCCACACCCAGCATGGCTGGCCCACAGCAAGTGGATGCCCAGAGCTGGACCTGGACGCAAACTGCGGGCTGCTTGCCGGTCATGCTCTGCTGGACGAAGTGCACCCACCCTGGCCTATGACTCTGACTCCAAGGAACCTGGAGGAGGGATGGACCAGCGTCCCAGCCCCAGAAAACGCTGCCGGCCGAACGCTTGTCACTTCCCTTCCCTTTTTAAGCACCAGGGTCTTTCTAGGGTGATGAGATGCTGATACTGCTGGCGGAGCCAGTTAAAAAGGGAAGGAAGCACGTCACCACGCCATGCTCAACATGGTGAACCTCCCGAGCATTCACATGAGCGCGTGGCCTGTGTGACTGAAAAGCCCAGGCAACCCAAGCGCCCAGGAAGGATGCAAAGGCCCAGCACTGCCCCCCAGCTCCGTCCCCACACCTTGGGAAGAGGACCACCCTCTGGCCGCCCCCGCCACCCCGTGCCCTGCTGCAGAATCCATTAAAGGCCCATGAACCTGCACAGGGCCAGCACCCACCTGCCTGCCATCCACCTACCCCAGCAGCAAGTTCTAAGATACCTGCTGTTGGCCCCAAGGAGCAACGGGGTGAGGCTGGTCGAACCACGGGGGCTTGTTAGGTGGGATTTGGTCGTGGGGCCCAGGGCCACGGGGGCCGGTGGCGGCAGGGTCCTGAACCCCTCCTGAGGCGTCGTACTCGGAAGATCCAGGCATCTGGATGGGAGGCTTGCTGTCATCTAGAACCAGACAAAAGAGCAGTCAGAGAAGGGGGCGGCAGGAAGCACCGCCTGAAATGATCTTCAGCAAGCACCCAGGGCCTAGCCAGGCTGGGCTTTACTGCCCAATAAACCATTGGTTTCTGACCTCATGGAAAACTGCCACTGCCTCGGGGAAGGCAGCATGGATAGCAGAAGACTTGTTCGGGATACGCACCTCTCTTCTTTGAAAGCTCGACAATAAGTATACTACTTATTGACTGCTATACCATGTTGACTTTAGTGTACTCAAAAATTTTTATCATCGTTTTATTAAATACACTTATTGCATCTAACTGAAAAATCATTTCTTCCCAATTGTTATTCTGTTAGATTTCCTAGTATTAAAAAAAAAAAAAAAAAGATTTTGTATTTACTTAGCTGTGCCGGGTTTTAGTTGCAGCATGTGGGATCTAGTTTCCTGACCAGGGATGGAACCCAAGTCCCTGCTTAGGGAGCATGGAGTCTTAGTCACTGGGCCATCAGGGACGTCTCAGATTTTCTAGTATTAAACCACCTTTACATATTCCTAAAACATACCCTATTTGGTCATGATGTACCTTTTAAATCCTTGGCTAGACTACACTTGCTGAAACTTTATTTACTGTTGCTCCATCTCTGCTCAGAAGTGACAGTGAATTAACATTTTTCTAACTTATTATTGCAATAGACCCAGATCTTCCTAGACTTTATTAATTCCTTCTCCATCGGTTCTCTTAGGTACTTGACATCTTTTAAAAAAATTTCTTTCCCTGCTCACGTGGATCTTGTGTTAAGTTATCCTGGCCTAGAAAATGACTTAGAGAGCCTTCCTCTCCATTCTCTGGGATGGTTTGTATATAACTGTCTCAGGTGTAAGGGCTGGGTTGCATTTAACCGTGAAACATCTGCCTAGTGCTTTTAAGTAGATTAGAATCCGATCCTAGGATTGGGCCTGAGACTATAGAACCCGAGCCCTTCCTCGGGGGAGAGAAGACTCTTTCTGGAGGCTGCTTCCGGCAGGTGGGTGCTGAGGAAGCCACGTACCAGGCTGGGTGGTTGGCGGGATG
>SJYC01120022.1:0-41654 GCA_006408675.1 Madoqua kirkii
GCGTGGGGGCTGGGGGCGGGGCAGGCGGCGGCGGCGTGGCCTTGACATCAGCTTCCATTTGCGGCATCTGGATCTGCTGCTGCTGCTGCTGCTGTTGCTGCTGCGTCAGGCTGTTGACAAACTCCTCGTGCTGGGTCTTGAGGGTCTGGATTTGCTGCTGGAAGGCCAGCTGTACTGGCTGCACCACTGAGGAGTATTCAGTGATGAGGGTCGCCTAGGGGAGAGCATGGAAGCCAGCACTCAGCATGTGGGACTCAAGGTCCGACACCCTCTGGAGCAGCACAGGGATAGCACCCAGAAGGTTGGGGCGATGCTGCGGGCAGCAGGGTCCAGGGACCCAAGGCTGGCGTGGGACTGTCATGTAAAATAATCAACTTGGGCTTGACAACCACAGAGCATCTCAATCTAGCCAAATTTGGTAATGATCAGTGCTGCAGTAGCTTAGAATTCCCTCACAAAGGGAATACGCAAGGACAGCCATGCCCTAGGCTGACACACACACGTTAAAATCTCACCACTGACACACACCCTAGGACAGGCTCACAGGCTATATGGCTTTGAACAAGTCACTACCTCCCTGGGGCCTCAATTTCTTCATCTGTAAAATATGACAGTAACAGAACCTACATCTGGGGACTAGGAAATAATACAGTGAACAGGACCAGGGCGGCTTAGTAACCATGAGCTATTGCCACCAACTCAAGAAGAAAGAAGCAGCGAGTATCATTGTGTTATGGTGACATGAGCCCATTCTTATTTAGCAACAAAAAAAAGTGGATAAAAATTTTTTAAAAGTCTGAGATCACTTTCGTTGTTTGCCTCCCTAAGCACGAAAGCATCTTTCCTGTAGGGAGGGTGGTGGTCAGGAGCATCACAGGGGGAACAGTCAACATGTGGCTTCTGACACTTCTTGATGTGCAGGAAGACAACACCTCACGGCAGACAATTAGGGGTGTGAGCTGTGTCTTTATCCAGACAGCTCTCGCTGGGGTGGCAATGCCAGAGCCACGGCAGAGGGAACCAAGGAGATTGGCCCTCCTCTCTCTGACCTGTGACCCTGTCCTCTGAGCAGATGCCCCCTTTGAGAAGCACACAGGGTACCCTGTGCCCAACACGATGACCAAGCAGCCTAGATTATTCAAGGTTTCCTGCACGTTCCTATCACGCCTGGAGGACCAGGGCAGGCGGGTCAAAGACATCCCCAACAGCAGGGCCTACACCAGGGAGCCTGGTCGTGGCACACCAGGAGACACCTTGGTGGGCTCCCTTAGGGGGAGCTCACTGGCTGTTGTGGAGGGGGTGGGCCCCAGTGCTGCTCCTCAGACCTGCCTCCCATTGCTCACCACCATACCAGGGCACCCCTGAGAGTCGAGTTTGGAAGATGCTACCAGGACCCCAAGAGCACCACCCAGCCCCTCAACCTTAGGGAGCAGTGCCCACCTGGTACTGGCCGAGCCCCAGGGCTGGGCTCTGTAACTGCTGGATGATGGAGTCATCAAAGTAGCCGTTCTTCTCCCAGAGCTGTAGGAGCTGGACGTGGAGAAGGGAGAGGCTTGTCAGGGGGAGACGAGTGCACACGCCCCCAGGCCCTGTACCTGCCCCGCCCGGCCCAGCTGCCCCGCGTACCCGGGCGATCTTCTGCTGCTTGTCCTCCTCCACGGCCAGGAAGCTGGTACAGTAGATGGGCACCACGACCTTCTGCAGGGCGGCCAGCAGCTCCCGGGCCTGCTTGCGCTGGCTGTGAGGGAGAGACCTTCCGCGCGTCAGGGCCCTGGGGCGGGACCCAGCCACGCGCCCGTTACCACTGCGGCTCCGGCCACAGCCCCCTCTGCCTTCTCGGGAAACGGGGCCCCAACCCGGCCGGGACAAGGGCTGGGCCCTGCACAAGAGCCATGCTGGCACCCTAGCCCGAGGGACACACGGCAGTGGGAAAGAACACAGCCCAGGGGCTCTCAGAGCACAGCCTGTTTTAAAATCTCACCACTGACACACACCCTAGGACAGGCTCACAGGCTATATGGCTTTGAACAAGTCACTACCTCCCTGGGGCCTCAATTTCTTCATCTGTAAAATATGACAGTAACAGAACCTACATCTGGGGACTAGGAAATAATACAGTGAACAGGACCAGGGCGGCTTAGTAACCATGAGCTATTGCCACCAACTCAAGAAGAAAGAAGCAGCGAGTATCATTGTGTTATGGTGACATGAGCCCATTCTTATTTAGCAACAAAAAAAAGTGGATAAAAATTTTTTAAAAGTCTGAGATCACTTTCGTTGTTTGCCTCCCTAAGCACGAAAGCATCTTTCCTGTAGGGAGGGTGGTGGTCAGGAGCATCACAGGGGGAACAGTCAACATGTGGCTTCTGACACTTCTTGATGTGCAGGAAGACAACACCTCACGGCAGACAATTAGGGGTGTGAGCTGTGTCTTTATCCAGACAGCTCTCGCTGGGGTGGCAATGCCAGAGCCACGGCAGAGGGAACCAAGGAGATCTGGCCCTCCTCTCTCTGACCTGTGACCCTGTCCTCTGAGCAGATGCCCCCTTTGAGAAGCACACAGGGTACCCTGTGCCCAACACGATGACCAAGCAGCCTAGATTATTCAAGGTTTCCTGCACGTTCCTATCACGCCTGGAGGACCAGGGCAGGCGGGTCAAAGACATCCCCAACAGCAGGGCCTACACCAGGGAGCCTGGTCGTGGCACACCAGGAGACACCTTGGTGGGCTCCCTTAGGGGGAGCTCACTGGCTGTTGTGGAGGGGGTGGGCCCCAGTGCTGCTCCTCAGACCTGCCTCCCATTGCTCACCACCATACCAGGGCACCCCTGAGAGTCGAGTTTGGAAGATGCTACCAGGACCCCAAGAGCACCACCCAGCCCCTCAACCTTAGGGAGCAGTGCCCACCTGGTACTGGCCGAGCCCCAGGGCTGGGCTCTGTAACTGCTGGATGATGGAGTCATCAAAGTAGCCGTTCTTCTCCCAGAGCTGTAGGAGCTGGACGTGGAGAAGGGAGAGGCTTGTCAGGGGGAGACGAGTGCACACGCCCCCAGGCCCTGTACCTGCCCCGCCCGGCCCAGCTGCCCCGCGTACCCGGGCGATCTTCTGCTGCTTGTCCTCCTCCACGGCCAGGAAGCTGGTACAGTAGATGGGCACCACGACCTTCTGCAGGGCGGCCAGCAGCTCCCGGGCCTGCTTGCGCTGGCTGTGAGGGAGAGACCTTCCGCGCGTCAGGGCCCTGGGGCGGGACCCAGCCACGCGCCCGTTACCACTGCGGCTCCGGCCACAGCCCCCTCTGCCTTCTCGGGAAACGGGGCCCCAACCCGGCCGGGACAAGGGCTGGGCCCTGCACAAGAGCCATGCTGGCACCCTAGCCCGAGGGACACACGGCAGTGGGAAAGAACACAGCCCAGGGGCTCTCAGAGCACAGCCTGTTCCCCCGGGGCCCTCATCAGCACCCCGACCCTGCCCTCCCAGGGTGGCCTGAGGGCTGCCAGACGTGGGCTGCCAGACGTGGGCTGCCGAGAGCCCCTGTCGCCCACGAGGGCTGGGCTTGTGCTGCTGTGGGTGTGGGGCCTAGTCCCTGAAGCCTTGCTCAGCACAGCCACCCGCTCTGAACAAGGCAATCTGGGCTGGGACACCACCTTCCACGAGGGAGCATGTGGGCTGTCAGGGGGCCTAGGAATCAGGTCTGCAGGATGAGGTGGACTTTCAGTGGGGGCAGGGTGCAGGTGAGTGGCGGCTACGTGTGTACTTTGAGCATAAGTGAGTATGGGGACTCCCTAGGCTGTACGACGAGGTATCAGAGCCTGGGAAAGAAGGGAGGCAGCTGGAGCCCCTCCCAGAGGCGAGCCCAGAGACAGCAGCAAGGGCCTGAGGATGGGGGAGGGCAGTCCAGGCAGGAGGACAGGGCCGGCGGCACTGGGCTTCCCGACAGCAGGGCTCAGGAAGGGCATGGCTGCAGAAGTGCCAGAAACAGGGCTGTCTCTGCCGAGCTGCCCTGAGTCCGTGGAGCGGCTGGTGGAGCAGAAGGGCACACAAGGTTCCGAGCAGCTGCTAGTTTCCCAGCGGCAGAGAAATAAGGGAAGGTGAGGCAGGGAGCGCGAAGTGGAAGCGGAACTGCCCACGTGGCCCAGGAAGCAGGGAGTGGTGGGCCAGCTCTATGCGGGCGGAAGTGGGCAAGAGCCAGGTCTGCGCCTGCTGCCCTCATGGGAGCCGTTCCTTCAGCCGGTCAAGTTCAAGGTCAAATGTGGCAGCCAGTCTTCACAGCCACAGGCTAGCCTCACTAGCCCCGTGAGATTCCACCTGTCTTTGGCCCAGGCATTGGTTTCGTGACTTAACCTTTGTCGTAAGACACCAGAAAGGCCACGAGGAAGTACATACTGGCCCGGCCTTAGGATGGCTGGGTGGAGAGGGGAGGCAAGTCTCTGGGCTGGGACACAGGATTAGCCAGGAGGCCCCATGGGAAGACTCCTGAAGCAGAGTGCATTCAGGGCAATGGAGTGTGTGTAGATCAGTGAAAAAAGAAAAATGAGTGGCAGGTATGAACAAGGCAGCCAACAGACACTGAAAAACACATAGAAGTTGCCCTGAAAGCAAGCGCAAGGGGACAGTGGCCTCGGGGGGCGCCGGGTCCAGGGCAGGGGCTGAGGGGTGTATGTGAGGGGACGGGGGGCTGTCCTTCCCGTGGGGGCTTGTGGCTCAGACCAACCCTCTAGAAGAGGGATCCCTGGCCCCAGGACAGGCCGGGCTCCTGCGGGCAGAGCAGCGGCTGGGAGGGGTGGAGGAGCTGGGGCACGGTGGGGCTGGCGGGTGCTCACCAGTGGTGCAGCACGTCGTTGATCAAGTAGATGAGGTGCAGCCGCAGCTCGAAGTGTGCCCCGTCGGCCGTGATGCGGTTGCGGAGGTGGCCGGCCATCAGCTCGCAGTGCGGCGGGGACTTGGCGTTGCTGAACATCCAGTTCTTCCCGGCCTGCAACAGCCAGGACAGCAGGTGAAGCGGGGCTGGCTTCCCCGGGTCTGAGGGTGTGCGGACGCCTGGGAATGCCCGGGAATCTCCACCCACCTTTCCTCTCTCTCTTGGCAGGACAGCCCACGGAAGTGCTCAGGGAGAAAGCAAAGGGAGAAACGGGGCGCCCGAGAGTAGCCCCGGCCCAGACAGGCTGTGGGAGCCCCCACCTCGTCAGGAGCACCAGATTCTGGAGTATGCCCCCACCTCTGCCCCATCCTCACCGAGATGGCATCCTTGGTGCAGGTATCGATGATGGGCTGCAGCAGGTTGTCAAACTCGTTCATGTCCAGCTGCGTCTCCTCCAGGAGCTTCTGCATCTGCTGCTCCAGTGCGTGGGTCACGGCTGCTGTCACCTGCTCCTGGAAAGCCAGGTGACGCCGAGACCACATGAGGAGGGACTCCAGCCCAGGCACACCCAGGCTGGCCCATCCGTGCCCTGCCCTCAGCATTCACACCGGAAGCCTGAGATATGCCACAGTACAAGAGCAGGCAGTGGGTGAAGCCCGCCAAGACACAGGGGGAGACAATGCCTCGCCAGAGGTGACAGATGGAAAGCTTAAGGCCCAGAGGAACAAGGAGCCTCTGCGCGTGAACTCACCAAAAAAAGAAAGAAAAATGAGTGGCGGGTGTGAATAAGGTGCAGGGAGGACACACATAAACCGACACCAGTCAAAGAAACGCAGAGCCATCACACTGGCAACCAGGAGTCCAAAATTAACACGCGATGCCAGACTTCTGCCCGTTAGACTGGCAGACTGAGGCGTGGCTGAGACCCAGCATGGCGGGGGCACAAGCGGTCCACCCAGGGCTGGCTGAGGCTGGACTGCCTGGTTTGTGAAGAGTTCCATGTGCAAACTGAGAGTGAACATTCTGGAGTGTTTTGTTTCTGATACATCAACTTGCGTCTCAATAAAACCGAGGCTGGTATTTCAGTGTCCTTTTATCCTCCTTGGGTTTCCAGCAGTTCATCCCACTGTATCTGGCCAAAGTACCAGGGTGTGATGGACTGGGAGAAAAGGGTCCACCTCACGAGAGCCTCCACCTAACTGGCAAGAACTGTGCCAGCGGCACCAGAGGCCATCTGGCGTTCTCCGTCACACCATTTCCTATGTGAGGCTCACTTGTCAGCATCTGCTGCGGCACGATGGGGGCACGTGTGTCAAAGGCTATGCAATGAGCTCACTGGGAGGAGACGCAACCTTAGTGTGCAGCGTGAGGGGTTGAGCTAAGCACAACACAGGCGATAGCAGCAGGAGCAACGACTGTCCCGCACCAGGCCCTGGGCAACGGGACAGCCCCATCCTCAGCGCAGATGCGAAGCCCGAGGCACAGAGCGGAGCACCGGGTGCCCCTCGGGAGGAGCGGCGGGGCGGGAGGAGCGGGCCTGTACCTGTCTGAGGGCCAGCAGGTGCTGCTCCTGCTGCTGCAGGTTCCACTGGCTCTGCTGGATGAGCTCGTCCATGGATGGGGTGCCCTGGGCTGGCGCAACGGGCGCTGCAGGGGCCAGCGGGGGCTGGGGCAGGGGAGGCAGGGTCGCAGCCGGTTCCAGCTCTGGGGCCTGCTGCTTGCAGATGACTGGCAGGAGAGGAGGAGAGGCAGCCCCTGTGAGGAGGCGGCGGGGGCCCAGGTATCCCCTTGGTGGCCACCTGGGCAGCTCCCTCCGTATACTCACCCCCCAGCAGAGGACCCCTGTGACCTGTCCCAGCTATTCACCCCGTCTCACAGGGCCTGGGCCTCTTCTACTCGCCCTCTCTTCGGAGACCTTTGGGATGGTCATCTCCCCACTCTCCAGCTAACACCATCTGGCCTTGTCCGAGGTCCTTTAGCCCAGAAGCCCAAAGCCACCCCGTTCCACCCTCACCTGGGCCTGAACAAACAGTACCTCCCCAAGGGGCTCTCTTGACCCTGAGCATCCTTGCCTGCTGTCCCCCAGTCTACTCTTCCCTTCCAGGTATCAAAGCTACCGAGCCTCTGGAAAGCCAACCAGCAAGGCCACACACCCGTGGCCCCACGGAAGGGGCACGCAGTGACCCGACACACGCGGTGGCCTCTGCACACTGGGCCCCTCGTCTGCCCTTCCACAGACTCTACTCTTCTGCATTCAGGGGTCAATCCAGATTGAGGCAGTGTAGGCCGCCCCGTCCTGCCGGCAGGAACGGGATGGGCAAATGCAGGCCCCGAACCTTGCCAGATAAGGCAGGAAGGGAGGACTTGGGGAAGGGTCCCTGGACAGATGGCCGCCCCCTCAGCCTCTGGGCCTCATCTGGTCTCAGCAGGACCATACTCTGCGGGAGCCCTTCTGAGTCCCACCCTCAGGGGGCCCAGCCAAAGAAAGAACAGTGGGTGGAGCATAAAGAAAAATGAGTGGCGGGTGTGAATAAGGTGCAGGGAGGACACACATAAACCGACACCAGTCAAAGAAACGCAGAGCCATCACACTGGCAACCAGGAGTCCAAAATTAACACGCGATGCCAGACTTCTGCCCGTTAGACTGGCAGACTGAGGCGTGGCTGAGACCCAGCATGGCGGGGGCACAAGCGGTCCACCCAGGGCTGGCTGAGGCTGGACTGCCTGGTTTGTGAAGAGTTCCATGTGCAAACTGAGAGTGAACATTCTGGAGTGTTTTGTTTCTGATACATCAACTTGCGTCTCAATAAAACCGAGGCTGGTATTTCAGTGTCCTTTTATCCTCCTTGGGTTTCCAGCAGTTCATCCCACTGTATCTGGCCAAAGTACCAGGGTGTGATGGACTGGGAGAAAAGGGTCCACCTCACGAGAGCCTCCGCCTAACTGGCAAGAACTGTGCCAGCGGCACCAGAGGCCATCTGGCGTTCTCCGTCACACCATTTCCTATGTGAGGCTCACTTGTCAGCATCTGCTGCGGCACGATGGGGGCACGTGTGTCAAAGGCTATGCAATGAGCTCACTGGGAGGAGACGCAACCTTAGTGTGCAGCGTGAGGGGTTGAGCTAAGCACAACACAGGCGATAGCAGCAGGAGCAACGACTGTCCCGCACCAGGCCCTGGGCAACGGGACAGCCCCATCCTCAGCGCAGATGCGAAGCCCGAGGCACAGAGCGGAGCACCGGGTGCCCCTCGGGAGGAGCGGCGGGGCGGGAGGAGCGGGCCTGTACCTGTCTGAGGGCCAGCAGGTGCTGCTCCTGCTGCTGCAGGTTCCACTGGCTCTGCTGGATGAGCTCGTCCATGGATGGGGTGCCCTGGGCTGGCGCAACGGGCGCTGCAGGGGCCAGCGGGGGCTGGGGCAGGGGAGGCAGGGTCGCAGCCGGTTCCAGCTCTGGGGCCTGCTGCTTGCAGATGACTGGCAGGAGAGGAGGAGAGGCAGCCCCTGTGAGGAGGCGGCGGGGGCCCAGGTTCCCCTTGGTGGCCACCTGGGCAGCTCCCTCCGTATACTCACCCCCCAGCAGAGGACCCCTGTGACCTGTCCCAGCTATTCACCCCGTCTCACAGGGCCTGGGCCTCTTCTACTCGCCCTCTCTTCGGAGACCTTTGGGATGGTCATCTCCCCACTCTCCAGCTAACACCATCTGGCCTTGTCCGAGGTCCTTTAGCCCAGAAGCCCAAAGCCACCCCGTTCCACCCTCACCTGGGCCTGAACAAACAGTACCTCCCCAAGGGGCTCTCTTGACCCTGAGCATCCTTGCCTGCTGTCCCCCAGTCTACTCTTCCCTTCCAGGTATCAAAGCTACCGAGCCTCTGGAAAGCCAACCAGCAAGGCCACACACCCGTGGCCCCACGGAAGGGGCACGCAGTGACCCGACACACGCGGTGGCCTCTGCACACTGGGCCCCTCGTCTGCCCTTCCACAGACTCTACTCTTCTGCATTCAGGGGTCAATCCAGATTGAGGCAGTGTAGGCCGCCCCGTCCTGCCGGCAGGAACGGGATGGGCAAATGCAGGCCCCGAACCTTGCCAGATAAGGCAGGAAGGGAGGACTTGGGGAAGGGTCCCTGGACAGACGGCCGCCCCCTCAGCCTCTGGGCCTCATCTGGTCTCAGCAGGACCATACTCTGCGGGAGCCCTTCTGAGTCCCACCCTCAGGGGGCCCAGCCAAAGAAAGAACAGTGGGTGGAGCATGCTGCCCAGGGCCCGTCACAGGGCACCTAGGTCTGAGGTGGGCCTTCTGGTCCTTGCACCCAAGGGCACCCCACGGGATCACTGCAACGTGCAGTCTGGATCGCAACCCTCGCTGCTTCAGCAAATGTGTCCCCTTGCTCTCTTTCATTTTCTATCTTTACTGGCTCCTCCGATTAGCATCTAGTCATGGTGGAGTTTTCAATCTTTACAAACTCCCCCTTCAGCCTATGCCTCCCCATCCAACAATTTTACAGCCAAAGTTCACCTTCAGTTCTTTTCCCCTTTACCTTAACCCACAGAGCCTGGGCTCTGCCTGCCCACCCCACCTCAAAGCCACTGCAGCCATCCCCACTCAGTCAGATGGCCCCGTCTTGGCTCCTTGTCGCATGTGGCTGGTGTGGCTGTCCCCTTCCTCTGTCCGACTCTTACGTGCTGGATGCCTGGACTGTGAACTAGCCTCTCTTCTCTGAGCAAGCCTCCAGGGGAGCGTGATGTATTGCGGTGGCTGCAGTTACAATCTGCACGCCACGACAAGGAGCCTCCAGCCCCTGGCCTGTGAGGAACCCGGCCGCACGGCAGCAGGTGAGCAGTGAGCCAGCGAGGCTGCAGCTGCACTTACAGCTGCCCCTCATCGCTCCTGTTATCGCCTGTGCCCTGCCTCCGGTCAGATCAGCGGCAGCGGCAGATCCTCACAGGGTCGTGAACCCTACTGTGAACCACGCATGTGACAGATCCAGGTTGCGAGCTCCTTATGAGAATAATCTAATGCCTGATGATCTAATTACAGTGAGTTGTCTGACGATTTCATTATATATCACAATATAATGATAATAAATTAAAGTGTACAAGTATAAGGCACTTGCATCATCATCCCAAACCAGTGCCCCCTGCCCCCACCATCGTTTGCAGAAACACTGTCTTCCATGACTCTGGTCCCTGATGCCATAAAGTTTGGGGACCACTGCTCTATAACCCCTAAATCTACCAGTGGCACCCTGGATTCCTCAGGCTTTAGGTCTTAGACCAAACAGCCACTGTTTTCCGCAGATGCCCCAAACAGGTATGGTTTTCTTCTGCCCCGTGCCCCACCCCTTCCAAAGCCCCACTCCTGATCCATGGCTGGCACAGCCACGCCCATGTACCCAAGCCAGAAGCGAAGTTCGTGCACCTCTCTCTCCCTTGCACACCACGAAGTCGAGCCACCCTTCTAGATCACACACCACTGTGCGCGGCCATCACTGCCACTACTCTGCCTTGACCCGTCACCCCAGGAATTGGTTTCCCTGCGCCCAGTCCTGCCCACTTTCCTCTTCTCTACCCCATGGCCGTAGCGCTACTGATCCAAGTGGGGTCCAAGGGGCCAGCCCCAGGTGACACCGAGACAAGCACAGAAATAGCAGGGGAGTGTTTGGGCGCCTTCACGGCAGTTTGATGTTTCATGGTTTACATTTTTGGGGGGCTGTACCGTGCAACTTGTGGGATCTTAGCCCCCTATCCAGGGACTGAACCTGGGCCCTGGCACTGAAAGCACTGAGGTCCTAACCACTAGACCACCAGGGAACTCTCATAAAAGTTCACATTTTTATTGTACTTTGCAAAACTGTACTTTCTGCAACAGATTAGAAAAAAAAAAACAAACCAGTTTGCTGTGAGGGTGTAGGAGTCTGTAGGGTGTGATTCCTGAGCGGTCCCGGAACTCAGTCTTCTCAAACCTCTAGGCTGGCTGCATAATGGCTAGCCCTGCTCAAGAACACAGTACCGGAACCCTTCTAGAGCTTCCCCAGAGCTTCCCGAATTTCTAAGTCCTTTGCAAGCTAGCCCTCCCTGCTCTGCATCCTCACTTCTTGCCGCTCCAAGAATCACTCGTTCTCTGGGCTTTGGGAACCCTGAGCTTCTGTTCTCACTACTCAACCCCTCCTAAGGTTCCATCTTCTGTCTGAACACTCTTGTCTCCTCAATTTCTACTTGGTTAACCCTGTCACAGACTTTAACGGCAACGGAGACACTGTCACCTGCAGAATGGATTCCCTGAGCTCCAATCTTCGCCTGCTAGAAGCACCCCAAGCTCCCCACGTTATGGCACCAAGTCCCACGCCACCTCCTACTGCTGACCTTCCAGAGTGGGAGTGGGCTCCCCTTGAAGGAGAAGCATCTCTCGCCTCATGGTCACCCAAACCCAATTCTCCCTTGCCCAGTTACGTCACCCACATCAATATCCACCTGGCAGTTCAGCTCATGCATTCTACCCCTCAACCCTCGCTGCCCTCAGGCCCACTTTCTCTACTCAACTCACTGACCTACTCCAGACCACATCACCAGCTGCCTCACTGGTCCTGGTCTCCATTCATGGGCCCCTAGCCTGTCCGCCACATAGGCCACACAAACGCAAGCCAACTCTTCCTGTTCCAGCCTCTCCAGTGGTTCCCTACTGCCTATACCAGGGGTTTCAAATCTGATGGGCTACGGCTAAGGAACAGTTTGCTCCAGAAACACATAGGTAAATGGGTACATTTTGCCTACAATTTCAGGCAACAGATCTCCCCTAATCATATCTCCAACCTAAACAAGCAAGACTTCCTGGGTGGTTCAGTGGTTAAAAATCAACCTCCCAATGCAGGGGATGTGGGTTCGATCCCCAGTCAAGAACTAATATCCCACATGCCGCAGGTAACTAAGTTCTCACAACACAACTACCGAGCTCCTGAGCTCTGGAGCCCAGGAACCACAACTAAATAAATATTAAAACAAATGCAAAACCTCAACAGGTGCCAGAAGAAGCCCTGAACAAAGGAAGAAAACCCAAACTTTCCCCTTGGAAACTTTCCCACTCCAGAGCAAACTCTTCTCCTGTCTACACATGTCTAGGTGCCATGCTCGATCTCTTACGCTTTGGTTTCTCTCTCGGCTCTCAAAACACACTGCGCCTGTTCAAGCCACTGTACTTTTGCCATAAGAACACATACTACATGCTACCTATTAGGCACAATAATGTCCCAAACAAGGTCTGGTTGGCTGGGGAGCATTCACCTTTCAATGTCCAACTGCTTGGCAATCTTGTCCAACAGTCTCTAGAAGCTAGGGATTTGCTATTGAGCAAGACAGAAGTGAGCTCAGGGACTATATCTGGTGTCTATATTTGTTACTCATAGGCTAGCTGTGATAACAAACTCCATCTTAAACTCTTTAAGGGAAAGGCCGGGTTCCTGAAGCACAAACCAGTGAACAGAAACAGTTGCCAAGGAGTAAAGTCCACAGGACAATTCATTTTGATCTGGACTGCAACCACCAGAAACGCACAGAAACCCTGCCTGACGCCCCACAGAGCCCGCAAAGAGGACTGGGGGTATTCGTCCGCAGGGTCCCACTCAGCCTGGCTTTTATTACTTCCTCTCTGTAAAACACTGAAGCACTCTACTTGGTGACATCAGTCATCATGTTTGCAAAACAACAAGAATCCCTGATTCTGAGCCCAGAAGGAAGATCAATAACCTCGTTCTCCGTGACACTTGGACCCTGCAGCCTCAGAGCTGCAGGACTCCAGGAACAGCGGAAAAGATCATACATGCCGAACTAACCCATTTTCACAAAGAAATAGCATGCGATCCCAAATAAGGCGTTTTGTGGTAGAGCCCGAGATGGAATCGGAGAAAGGAAAGGCTAGAGGGGGCGGCCTGAGAGCTGGAGAGGACTCACGCTGCTGCTGCTCCAGCGCCAACTTGCACTTGTAGTAACTGTAGAACTCGCCTCCGAACAGAAAAGAGAATTTCGGGTTGTCCTTCTGCTTCTCCATCGTCATCTTTTCAAACTCGGGCCCGTTCCGAGCCACGAACTGGGCCAGCTTGTCGATGACATTTCGGAGCTCCTGGTCTAGAGGACGGAGAAAAGGCCACACGGGGCGTCAGCGAGGACCGCCCAAATCCGGAGGCCCTGGTTTCCCAGCCCGCGTCCGCCGGTCGGGGTCCCTAGGGGTGGGCCCCGGAGAGGCCGCCCTTGTACGGGTCCCGATAGGGGCCAGAAGCGCGCGCCGGGAATGCGAGGACCCGCGGGAGAGGCCGCGGGCAAACCCAGGAGGCCGAGCCCCGCCCCTTCCTAGGCCCGGGGACCCTAGGAGGCGGGGCGGGCCAGTGGGGATCCCGGGGAGAGATCAACGGGGCCTGAGTCAGGGCTGGGCCTCACCGTCTGGCGGCAGCGGCATCTCCATGGCTCCGGCCGCGGGGAACGTCCTGCGGCGCCTCACGATCGCCCACCAGGGCCGTCTGCGGAAGCCGGCCGGAAGTGGCGCGAGGGAGCCTTTTACGGCTGGCCTCGCGCGCGGCTTCCGCCCGTCACTTACGGCCGTCGCCAGGAAACCCCGGAAGTGAGGGCACGGCGTGGGCGGGAAGAAACCTCGCGTGTCTGAGCGCGCGGGAGGGGCTAGCGATGCGCACGTGCGCTGGCTTTTCCGCGCATGTGCAGAGTGGGCTCCTGTTGCGCGACGCCGGGCAACGGCTGGAACGGCGCGAACGACCGTTAGCCGCGGGCGAGCCCTCCGCGTTGCTGTCCTGGGGCATGACTGGCTGCGTTCTCTGCGGGAATAGGGAACCTGGGGAATTCCTGCCCATGTCAGGGCCTCTTTTCTCCTCGCGGGGCCACGGTGAGGAAAATACGAGGTGAGGTACGTCCGGGAGGCTCCTGGACGCGGCGCCTGTCACAACCCCCTCCCCACCCCCACCCCGGGGCCCGCCCGGAGGTAGAAGAACCGGGAAGCTACGGGCTTCGCAGGGATGGAACTGGCTTATTGAGGTTCAAGAGATCCTTCAATTCGGTTTCTTCTCCTCGATCCCGCGGTTTGATAAGATTTTAAGGCGAGGGAAACCCCCACCTCCGCTAGCCTCCGAGGGCGCCCCTTTGGGGCTCCCGTGGCTTTTGTGCAGTCGTTTAAGCAGCGGTGATCCAGTGAGGGCCCAGGACCTGCGGGTGCTGGGCCCTCTACACCGCGCGTCCAGAGGCCACGGCGCCATCCTGAAAGATGCAGTTACAGTGCTTCCAAAAGGATGATGTTAATGTATGCCAATCGTGGGGAAAAGTAACAAGCAGCAGTATGCATTAGAGAGATGTAAACTGTGGACTTGCCCGGTAACCTGACGCTCTTGAGATAGCTTTGTTCACGTTAATACTTGGTTGGCTATACGGTATCTTATGTTGTGGAAATAGATGTCTGTGTGTTTTAGATACGTTTCTTTTTTGTTGTTTCGTAATTTCTCCCATCTGACGCTTATGGTTTGTCTCCTGTACGCGAGATATTGCCTTAGACCAGAAGCCGGCAAGCTTTCTATAAGGGGCCAGACAGCAAGTATTTTATAGGCTCTGATGGCCAAGAACCAAAAACGAGGCTTTTATGTAGGTGATTATATAACCAAAGATAAAAACGTCCAGAGTACTTGACGGTGGAATTTAAAATATAATAATTGAGTACAGTTTTTAAAATATAGGTCTAATGAGAAGAATGCAGTGTTCTTTTTGAAGATTCCAAGTCAGTCTTTGCTATCCTCAGTTGATTGCAAATGTTCACCTGTAAAGACCATCCTTGGCTCACAGAAAGGCAGGCTGGATGTAACTTGGGGATGAAAAACAGTGAACAGGTCCAACCTAATCTCTGCTCTCATGAGCCCACTGCTAAGATAGGCAGACCCCATAAATCAGTAACAAATGTATCACCTCAAAGGCGTTACTGAAGGGTGTGAAGACTATGATAAGGGAGAAGGGCAGTGTCTACCTGACAAGGTTATCTGAGAAGGCCCCTGGGAGGTGAGGTTTGATTGAGATCCCCACTCCAAAACCAGCTATGTGAACACTCCAGGTAGAGGGACTATCAAGGGGATGTTCTGTTTCCTATAATGGTCAGAAATTGGATAGTGTGATTGCTCTGTATCAGTCAAGATCTGTATCAAGTAGCTTTAACCTGGGGTTTCTCCAGTGTCCAGTGGTGAAGAGTCCACCTTGCAGTGCAGAGGACACCAGTTAAATCCCTGATCTGGGAAGATCCTACATGCCGTAGGGCCCTGTGCCACAACCACTGAGTCCATGAGCACTGGGGCCTTGCTCCACAGGAGAAGCCACCACAGGGAGAAGCCTGTGCACTGCTGTTAGAGAAAGCCTGTGTGCAGCAGTGAAGCCCCGCTGCAGCCAAGAAATTCACCCTGTGATCCACCACGATTGGACCGCAGAGATAGCGCAGTTGCATGCGTATTTTCATGAGATGAAAATTCTTGGCACTTACCAGAGTCTTAACAGAATCTCTGAACCAAACAAATTGTATCCTTTTTTCTTTTGTTGGCTGCACCGTGGCATGTGGGATCTTAGTTCCCATACCAGGGGCTGAACCCGTGCCCCTGCAGTGAAGTGGAGTCTCAACCACAGGACCGCCAGGGAAGTTCCCATGTGGCCATCTTTAATGACTGCACAGGACAGTGTGGTGTGGATTTACCATGCCTTAGTGAAGCCAGTCTCTGGAGTCTCTTGGGTTGGTTGTGCCTTTAAACCACTGTTAAAAGTTTTAGCTTGTACATAGGTGTGGAGGTTAGAGGGTTTGCACTTTCAATGCTGCTGTTGCTCAGCTACCACCAAAAAGGTTGTATACTCTTGACCACTGTATCATACATTCATCTCATAGATAGTGTTTAAAATGCTATTTGAGACTGAAAATTTAAGCATCACAAAGCCTCCCCCAGGCTTATTTCAGTGAGCCAAATCAGAGTCCACTTGTCAGGAGAAAGCAGGAGAGAGACAGTCGCTAGAAGTCGAGGCTGCTGCAGACAAGAGATGATCTTCAAGGACCTAGAAACAGAACTCTTTAAGAAAACAAGTGCAGTGCACACGCCTTGGTGAGATGAACTTGCTGAGGGGACCCATGTAATAAAAAGGCAAGAATTTAAGACCCATATGCATGCCCATTTTGGTCCTGCAAATGTGCTGGGAGGAATTTATCCTAGATCAGAAGCGTGTGCAGTGTTATGCACTGCAAACTTATCCCATCAGAATAGTACTTAAGATGCAGCAACAGGGGTTGGTTAATTGTAGCACATCCTCTAATACCATATACAGCAGACACAGAATCAAGGAAGAATATTTAGTAACACGGGGAAGTGTTACTAAAACGCAGCTTACAAAATATGGGCAGTATGCCACTTTTGAAGAAAGTACATATATCCTTCTTAGAGGCAACAGCTGTGTCCAGCTGCTTGTGTACCTTTTCAGAGATAAACTGTGCACAAGCAAGTCTATATAAAACAAGTTGTTTTCTCTGTCTCCTTCTTTTTGACCCCTTATAGTATAGATAATCTTTTGGCCTTAATATTTTTTTCCAAACTTAAAAAGTTATATATTGACTATAAGTTGTTGTTTTAAAAAGTAGTGGCTGACTGAGGAAATCTAGGCCCATCTAGATTCATGGTTTCAATAAAGCCAAAGCTTTGTGTGGCTATAGCCTCATCTTCTGCAATAACTGAACACTGTGTGGTCAATAAGCTGAAGCCATGGCAGGAAGAATGTCTCGTATGAACTGAGAAGATCCTTTCATGTCCTAGACAATAAGCATTCCTTGGGCCTGATTGCCTGTCACCAAACCAACCTCTGGTCACAAAGGAGTGCCCTGCCCTGGGGTGACAAAGGAAGATTCCAGTGTCTGGGAGAGGACATGTCTGAAGAGGGGTTCCAGCTCTGGTGTCCGAGCAAGGAGGCCATCCCTGAACTTGGCTCTCTGCCTGACTCACAAGACAGCGGCACCACTCGTGGAACTGCAGCAGACAGCTGCAAAGCTGCCTGGGTCACCTGGCCATATGGGCTCCTCCAGGGTCTTCCTGTCACAGGGGGGCCTGACTGTGTGAGGCAAAGGTGACAAAAAACAAAACTTCACTTACTGAGGCTGTGGAGTCTGACACTTGGGTTCCAGCCCTATTCAGTGGGCCAAGCCTTTCTCTGTTGCTGTTTCCCACTGTAGAATGGGGCTAATATCTGCCTTTTGGTTCTGATAGTTAAATGAGACATATGTATTAAAAAATGTGTGGATAAAATGTTCTATGAATTGAAAATGCATGTCAGCACATTCCCATGTGCCCCTCAAATAACCCTGCACTTTAGCATTTTCTCCCCCACCTCTAACACAGCACCTGTGTGCTCCTTAGTTACATATCTAGAAATTGAGCTGAGTGCTCAGAGGGCAGGAGGCTTATTTATCTGTTTCCTGTTTTTGGCACCACCTAAGCACTCAGTAAATCACTGAACAGAAGGATGTAGGCAATTGTTTTAGAAGAAACTTACCTATCCATTGCGATGAAAGGAAATTCTCTGTTGGCAGTGGTTTCTGGTGATATGGGGGGAAATGGGATTGGAGGCAGACTGCAGTAGCTGTGTGATCCTGGACAAATTACTTAACCTCTGGGCCCCATTTTCATCTGTAGCAAGGCAAAGGTAACCGTTTGTGGACTGTGTATGAAAAGCCCACATGTATCAGGTACTCACTGTCTATTATTCCTTCACACAGATGCTGCATAAGCACAGCTGTTGCAACATTCTTGGATTTTCCATGTTACTCTGTTCAATAAAGGCACGTCATTAACTGTGATGCTGTGATTTCTAGTTTTATCCTACTGTCTCACAAGTCCATAAATCACACATCTAAATTTGGGCTCAGAAAAAACAAAAAGGTTGCAATATACCTGGATGTGGGAACCAAGTTGGTGTGTTCTTTCTGCCTCTTACACATTTTGTGGCTGGACACGCTGATGACAGACTGACTCAGAAGGGGCCCTCCACCGACAAACTGGGACCAATCTTAATTCCCTGGAGACCATCATTTATTTTTGGTAAATGCCATCCAAGAATATACACAGTATCATTCCCGCAGAACAGTCTATAGCATGAAAAGTCCTGAAAACACGATGACAAAGAGTTCATGATTTTCAGATTCTTCAATAATTTAATGTTCTCTGCCTTAAGGCTGTTGGACCTTAAGGGATCCAGGTCTGGTTATGTCCCAGAGATAACACAGGACCTGCTGTATGATGTGTGCTAAATACACAGCAGAGTTCAGAAACTCCAGGTACTTCTTCATTTGAACCTGTCTGACTTCTCTCCTTTATAACAGGGGTTTGATTTTCCCAAATAATGAATGACTTAAATAAGGTGCTTAAAAATTCCACACTGAGTCTCAAGATAGTGAACAAACACTATTTAAAAATGCCCTCTGAGCCTCAGTTGGGGTTGGGTTTGAGTTAGTTTTGCAGACCACACCACGGATGGGTGAACTAAATTTGCTGTTACAAACCTCAGCAGGGAGGAGGGTGAAGCAACCCAACTGCAAATGTGGATGTGAGAGGAGGAGGAGTAGGGGCTGAGCCAGGGCAGCAAGTGGCTGGAAAACCAACCTTCAGGAGGTCAACGTCCACTCTGAACTCTCAAGTCTCAAAAGTATGTCTTTCTCTTCTGATCTGATTGACTATGATTGTCTCATTCCAGTGTATGTACTCACTGTAGATTTATGTACAGAACTAAATATCCATTTATTCATTTATAAACCGTAAAGAAACCAGTCAGGTATTTCCCCTCACCAGCAGCTCTTGCTTTGGAAAAACAAATACACAAATTTCAGCAACCTCAGAAATTTCATTATACCTGCAGAGAAGCATAATTCATTTTGGAGTTCAATTTTATGTTCAAGGTATCAGTTCCTATCATAAAGACAATTACTGTAATCTCTGTGCCATGCAAAATTATCCCCATTTATTGTGGACCAACTGCAGGTCCAACTCCTGCCTCTGATGAAGGCACGCGGCAAGTTCACAAAAACATCCTTGAGGTCGGCCCCTTCCTGTTTCACATAACGTAGTCTCAGGACTTGAGGCCAAAGTAAGGAAAAAGCAAGCCAATGCCAAATGGGTTCTCCTGAGGCCAGTGGTACTAAACTCAAGCCAGAAGGCGACCTCATGACCTCTCCAGGAGCGGCCCATCTGTGAGTGACAAAATGTAACCTCTAGGTACAAAGTTCCAATTATCAAAAACAAACAGGAGTCGTGCATAAGCTATGGTTGGCACCTCCTCTCGGAGCAGAGAACCACCTCACATGCCAGAAGATAAAAGGTGACCCGAGGTGCCATCTGCTGAGTAAGCCAAGTGCCTGTTGAAGAGGCTGGGCGCAGGGCGAAGGCAGCCAGCAGTCAAGGGAGGGTCCCCTTTGAGGCCACAATCTCTTGTGATGCCAGTGTCCCAACCAGTGTCGGAGCTCACATAATCTTCCTGGTGATGTGATTCTGCTAAAACCCAAACTTCTTGACCAAAGACTGATTTGGCAGACTAAATCCTAGCCTGGTGCTTGCCCCTTCCCTGGGACATGATTCAGATCCTGACAGAAACACTGCTAGAGCAGCTAACGGAATCAGAGCGCCAAGCTCTGTGACCCAAAAGCATGGAGATGACATTCTTGATTCATCTCACTTTTAGAAGTTATGGTCACTAGAAAAGCGCTTGAGAACACGTCATTCCTTCCTACTAAATGCAGATGTGTGCTGAGACAGGCATCGCCAGCAACCTTTCTTGTTTTTAAACTTTTAAAAACCAAAGGGGTTTCCAACCTTAAGCCAATCAGCATGCATCTTGCATCCCCTAAGGGGGGTGAGGGGTGGGGGACTGAGGCAATAAACACAGATAACTACAAAATATGCCCTAGAAAAAAGCAAGATCCTCATAAAACCAACACCTCACCATATACCCTGTTAAGCACAGAGTGTTGAAGGCTCGTGAGAAAACAAAATGAGTATTGTAGTTGAGCTTGAAACGCTGAACATGATTTTGAATGATCCTTCTTGCCGCTCTGAGAGGAGAGTCATTCCACTCCGGCAAAGGAAGAGAGTCGGGAGTCAGCAGCCGCCCTTCCCTTCTGGTCGGCACACCAACTCTGACTTGCAGGTCAGAGAATTAGGCTGTAAGGATTCAATGCTAATTGCAGCTGCTCTGCACTGAGGGATGTTGGCCAGAATTGCAAACCTTCATGGAGCTGACCCAAAGCTGAGTCCACCTTTGTGGCTGGAGAGGTTTTCGGAACCCTTGCACTCCTCTGCTCCACACCTGCTTCAGTCCTGCGCCTGCCTGAGAAAGTGGCCAGTCACAAAGCACCACCCTAGGGTCCTTTCCTTGCCACCCTCCCTGCAAAGCACATCTTGCCTGCGCTGAGGTCTGTGTCCTTTCCAGAGAGGGTCCAGGCTGGAAAGCAGAAAAAAAACTGAAGAACAGACTTGGGGAAATAAGTCTATGCGGAAAGGTAAAAACCTAGCCAATGTTTCCAGAGTGATGCTGCCCTCAGAAGACAAGGCTCCAGGAAGAAAGGGTGTGAAACACCGAAGCTCAGGGGTGGTCCCCACGGCAGAGTTTGCTTCCTGCTGCCCCTGGGCGCGGGTAGGGGCCAGGGACCCCAGGGTCTTCTGCTGGTTCCGCACCATCCCCCCTCGGCTGGGTTGTACATTCACTGGTTGTCAGGAGTTTCTGATGCTGCTGGGGGCGGGGATGGAGGGGAGGACCGGCAGAACGTCCTGCGCAGCTCGCTAGGCTCTACACGTCGTATCGGTTCAAAGTATATGAGTTTGGGTAGCTGGGCCGGCCGTACTGGAAGTGATCTGTCAAGATGTTGTTGCGGCCGTACTGGTAGTCACTGTGCGGGAGGAAGAGCGTGCCGTTGTGGGGCTTCTCCAGGGGGCTCCGGTGGTGCTCCTTACTGCTCAGGTCCCCTGTCGTGACGGGGAGGAGGTGCTTCCGGGCTTGCTGGTTCGCGTCATACTTGGTCTGCAAGGTCAAGAGAGCAGTGATGCCATCAGCTTCGTGCCTGGGACGCACTCAGAGGACACAGCAGGGGCTTGAGGTTCATGGCCAAGAGGCCTTCAAGGTGACGTAAGTGTCACCCTGAGTGCAGCCCTCCCTGTCAGCCATCCCACAGCTTCACAGGGGAATACACAGAGCCTGCGCCAGGAAGGCGTGAGATTCCCAATAGAGCCGTGGTGGAACTGAGAGCCAAAACAGAGTGAAGCGTGAGCCTGGGGCATCTGTGAGGGAAAACGGAAGCCCAGGGTGGAGGGAGTGGAGCCAAGACCGTAAACCAGGCAGTGGCAGAGCTGGGAGCTGGAACCCCTGCCTCTTGGTTCCTGGTGAGGCTCCACCCTCTCCACCAACCCTGGCGCCTCCTTGGGTGTCAAAGGGACAGCCTCCCCCAGCCCAGACTCACCTTGTTGTACAGGAAGACTCCGAGGATGGCCGTCATCATGCCCAGGACGTTGGTGCTGGTGACGGGGTTCCGCAGCATGAGCAGGGACACCGTGATGACCATGATCCTCTTGGTGGCGTTGGCGACCGAGTAGCTCAGAGGGCTGATGAGGTTGAGGATGCTGAAGGCAATGACGTTCTGGGCAAAGTTACAGAAGCCGCTGACAGCCAGGAGCAGAAGTGTCCAAGGCCACTGGGACACATAGGTCTGCAGAGACAGGGGAACGAGAATGGCGCTGTACTCAGAACAGCACGCCTGCCCTGGGGGGGTGGTGGTGACATACAGTGGTTTCTCGGGGGTCACACTCCTGGTAGGGGAACAGACCCAGGCAGGTCATGGTGTGATACCAGGTACTTTATACATACAGCCTCTGTCCTTCACGACTCTGCATGGCGCAACAGTAAATCACCACCCACTCCTGCCAAGGAAGTGGAGGTCTGGGGGGACATCAGGTACTTAAGGGGTGCAGACGACATGAACCAGAGCTTTCCCCTGTCCCTGGGCAGGGAGGTTTGGAGCGCTCAGTTAGTAGAGCAGGGTCTACATACTGGACATCACCTGTCTGAGCTGCTATGACAAAGTTCCACAGGCTAGAGGGGTTACAAAAAACATGTTGATTTCTCACAGTTTTGTGGGCTGAAGTCCAAGATAAAGGTGCAGGCAGATTCTACATCTGCTGGGCGCCCTCCTGGTTCAGTGGGTCTTACTGGGTCCTCACAGGACAGAATTGGCAAGGGAACTCTCTGGGGCTTCTCTCTTTTTAAAAATAGTTTCATCTGTATATTTATTGGCTGCGCTAGGTCTGCACTGCTGCATGGGCTTTCCTCTGCTTGCAGGGAGAAGGGCTACTTTCTTGCTCCAGTACGTGGGTTTCTCATTGTGGGGCTTCTCTTGGGGCGTGCAGGCTCTAGGGCTTGTGAGCCCTAGAGGACAGGCTCAATAGCTGTGGTGCACGGTCTCAGTTGCTCCATGGCATGTCATCTTCCTAGGTCAGGGGTCAAACTCCCATCTCCTTCACTGGTGAGTGGATTCTTGATGCTGAGCCACCAGGGAAGCTCTGGGGTCTCAGAACGGCATGAATCCCATTCATGATGGGCCGCACCCTCTGTCCTAATCACCTCCAAAAAGCCCCATCTACAAACACCATCATGTTGTAAGGTTTAGGTTTCAACATATGAATTTTAGGGGGACACAGACATTCAAACCATAGCAGACATTTTGCATTGTGTCAAACGGGGAGGTCCTGGGGTGGCAGCCTCTGGTTGTGTGAAGATCCCCCTCACAAGGCTGGGAGCCCAAGGCTCTGGTCTGCCCCATCAATGGGAGCCCTCAGGCAAGCTGCCCAACCTCTCTGGCTTCATCTCTGCAATGGGGAAGACTGATCCTGATGAGTCTGTACAACACTGCTGCTGTGAGGACCAAATGCAATCATGGTTTTGAAAGTGTTTTAAAACAATCCCAAGCCAAACGAACAGAAAATGATGCTATCATCAAAACTTTAGTTGCCGACTTCCCTGGTTGTCCATTGGTTAAGAATGCAAGTGCATTCTTAAGATTGCACGAATTCAATCTCTGGTCCAGGAAGATTCCACATGCTGCACAGCAACCGAAGCTGCACGCTCTAGAGCCAGGGCTCTGCGGCCAGAGCACCAGTCACGGCGAGAAGCTCGGCAGGCCACGGCTAGACAAGGTCTGCACGCGGCAACAAAGACCCAGCACAGTCAAATGCAATTTTTAAAAAGGAAGTGAAAAGTTAAAAAAAAGTTTACCATCCGACCCTCGCCAGAATGAAGCCACCATAATAAAGAGGGCCTAGAAATAAAAACTAAGATCACAGCTCCCAGTCCCACCACTTCATGGCAAATAGATGGGGGGGGGGATAACAGACTTTATTTTCTAGGGGCTCCAAAATCACTGCAGATGGTGACCAGAGCCATGAAGTGAGACATCTGCTCCTTGGAAGAAAAGCTATGACAAACCTACACAGCACAGTAAAAAGCAGACATCACTTTGCCAACAAAGGTCTATATAGTCAGAGCTATGTTTTTTCCAGTAGTCATGTATGGATGTTAGAATTGGACCACAAAGCAAGCTGAGCACTGAAGAACTGATGCTTTCAAACTATAGTGCTGGAGAAGACTCTTGAGAGTCTCATGGACAGCAAAGAGATCAAACCAGTCCATCCTAAAGGAAATCAATCCTGAATATGCATTAGAAAGGCTGATGTTGAAGCTGAAGCTCCAATACTTTGGCCACCTGATGTGAAGACTCAATTCATCAGAAAGCACTCTGATGCTGGGAAAGACAGAAGGCAGAAGGAGACCAGGACAACAGGATGAGATGGTTGGATGGCATCACCAACTGAATGGACATGAGTTTGAGCAAACTCCAGGAGATGGTGAAGGACAGGGAAGCCTGGTGTGCTGTAGTCCATAGGGTCACAAAGAACTGGACAAAAGTGACCGGCTGAACAGAAGAAACACCGACTAGCAAACATTAGGACCACAAACTCCTCAAAGAGCCTGGGCTGATCACAGGCCAATTCCCAGACTGCTCTGGCCTCTCACACAGGAGGACACAGCTGGATCTCTCAGGACAGTGGTGTCCAGTGGCCTTGCCAGGAAGAGAGCTGAGCAAGCCTCAGGCAGTGGCCTGATTCTATCTCCAGCACCTTCTGATAGGGAAGGATCACGTAGTCCTCTTAAAAGTGAGGGAGATCCAAGTAGGGACCTGCTCAAAATTGCCCTCAGGGCTAGCTGGCCTGTTCTCCCAGGAGTTCTTCCCTGAGGTGACCCACAGGGACTTACAAGCTATTTTTACAATGCAGCCTGCTTGCAAAGATATATTCCAGAAAAGCAACCCAGCCAATCCAGCTTTTTAAAAGAACTGACATACAAAAAAGTTGAGCGTTTCTTCCTTCTGGTGGGTAGTTCCATGTGTTTTAACACACGTATGTTGATTTGTGTAGCCAACACAGAGTTCAGAACAGCTCATCACCCCATGACACTCTCCAGGGCTTCTCTGGGCACCCTCCCTCCCCCAACCTAGACAACCACTGAGGTATTCTCCATGATAGGTTTGTCTTTTGGAGACTGTCCTGTATCTGGAAAGATGCAGCATGGAACCTTCTCAGACAGGTTTCTTCGATTCAGCATAATGCCTGTGACATCCACCCAAGTTGCTGTAAGGGATGACAGTTGGTACCCTTGTTATTGCTGGGAAATGTTCTGCTGTACAAACACATCGGAGTTTCTTTCTCCAGTCACCTGTTGAAGGACATCTGGGTTGTTTCCAGTACTCTGTGATCATAATAAGAGTTGCTGCACATTTGTGTACAGGCTTCTGTGTGAACCTGAGTTTCATTTCTCTAGACACCCAGGAGACTGCTGGGACATGTGGTCAGTGTATGTTTAACTTCAGAGGAAACTCTGAAATGTTTTCCACAGTGGCTGTGCCATTTTGCCGTTGCTCCAACAGGAAAATTCCAGTTGTGCCCCATCCTTGACAAACATGGTACTGCCAGTGCTTTGCATTGGAGTTACTCTATTAGATTCAAAGCAGAATCTCCTCATGGTTTTAATTTGCTTTTCCCTAATGACTAATGATGTTGAACATATTTTACATCTGTACAATCTCAATGGTGAAATTCAAGTCTTTGGCCTATTTTTAAACTACTATTGAGTTTTGAGAGTTCTTTATATATCCTGAACACAAGTCCTCTGTCAATATGTCACTGGCAAGTATTTTTTTCCCCCAGTCTGTAGCCTGTCTTTCTTTAGTAGTGTTTTAGAAAGCAAAAGCCTTTAACTTTGATGAAGCCCCCATTTAGCAATTTTTTTTTAATGGACTGTGCTTTTGGTATAATGTCTACAAACTATTTCCAAGTCATGAAGATGTTTCCTCTATGTTTTCTTCTAAAGGTTACTATTTTTGCTCTTATATTTAGGTCTAGAATACCTTGAGTTAAATTTTGTATAAGGTGTGAGGCTGAAGCCAAGGCTCAGATCTTGCATATGGATGTTCATTCGCTCCAACACCATTTGTTAGAGAAACTATCCTTTCTCCATGGAGTTGCCTTTGAACTTTTGCAAAAAAATCAGTCACCCGTATCTATGAGTATCCTTTCAAGCTGTCTATCTGCTCACTGATGGAAGTTTTTTTCCACCAACATCCGTACCTTTATACTAAATCTTAAAATTATGTAATGTGATTCCTCCAACTCTGTTCTTTCTCAAACTTATTTAGCTATTTCAGTTTTCTTGCCAGTTAATGTAAAATTTCCAATCAGCTTTTCTATATTAAAACAAATTAATGTCTGTAAGTATCTGTCCATCTCCAAATATATACATACAGGGAGATAGTTTCTCAACTTTTTTTCATTAATGCCTTTGCCCAGCAGTAAAGTTAAAATTTAAGTAATGATTTATAGTTGAATGTAAGAAGTACGAGATTTTGTTGAGTAGAAAGAATTTTATTTCATCCTTTCAAATCTATTTCTTTACCTTGTTTTATTGCTCTGGCTACGATGTTAAGTATCATGGGGAATGGGCCTGTTGAGAGTGAACATCTTTACCTTATTCCTGAATTTAGGGGAAAAAACTTTCAATTTCTCATCATTATGTTAGCTATATACGCCTTTGATCAAACTGAGGTAGTTTCCTTCTATTTCTACTGTGTTGACTTTTTAAAACTCATGACTGGATGTTGGATTTTGTCAGATGCCTTTTCTGCATGAGTTGGTAAGTTAGTTGGTAAGTTAGTTAGTAAGTTAAGTCACTCAGTTGTGTCCGACTCTTTGCGACCCCATGGACTGCAGCCCATCAAGCTCCTCAGTCCATGGGATTCTTCAGGCAAGAATACTGGAGTGGGTTGCCATTTCTTTCTCCAGGGGATCTTCCCAACCCAGGGATCGAACCCGGGTCTCCTGCATTGGCGGCAGATGCTTTAACCTCTGAGCCACCAGGGAAGTCCATGAGTTGGTATGACTATGTTTTTATTAGGCTATTACAGTAGATTACATTGATTGATTTCAAAGCATTGAATTAGCCTTGCATTCTTGATTTAAGTCTCACCTTTTCATAGTGTAGTATGTTTCTTAATATACCCCTGCATTTGATTTATTCTAATATTTTATTAAGGACTTTTGCCTCTATGCTCACAAGGGATATCTGTCCTTTTTGTGGTTTGTTAATACGAACCAAAAGTGTTCTTTTCCTCTTCTGTTTCCCAAAGGAGATTGTGCAGAACTGGTGTTTATTTTTCCTTAAATGTTTGGTAGAAATTACCCATAAAACCATCTGGGCCTGATGACTTCTTTTTAGAAGGCTTTAAACTATGAATTATACCCCTGCATTTGATTTATTCTAATATTTTATTAAGGACTTTTGCCTCTATGCTCACAAGGGATATCTGTCCTTTTTGTGGTTTGTTAATACGAACCAAAAGTGTTCTTTTCCTCTTCTGTTTCCCAAAGGAGATTGTGCAGAACTGGTGTTTATTTTTCCTTAAATGTTTGGTAGAAATTACCCATAAAACCATCTGGGCCTGATGACTTCTTTTTAGAAGGCTTTAAACTATGAATTCGGTCTCTTTAATAGTTATAAGACTCAGGTTATCTTTTTCATCTGGAGTAGGCACATTTTGATACTGTGTGGTTTATGAGGAACTCATCTATTTCAGCTGTCATTGACTTTGTGTGTGTGGAGTTGTCAGTAGTATTTTTATGGTTTTAAGTTCTGTGAGTTCTGCAGTACTGTTACCTTTTTCATTCCTGATTATTTGTACTGTCTTCTCCGTCTCTCTTTTTTGGAAGGGTCAGTTTTACTTCAGTTAAAATTTTTTTTCTTTTCCCTTGAGACTTCCTCTTCGGTCCATGGATTATTTAGAAATGTGCTGTTTAGTTTCCAAGTGTTTGGAGATTTTCCTGTTACCTGTTATTTACTTTTATTATGATCAGAGCATATACATTGTATATTTCCAATCCTTTTCTTAAGGTTTTTTATGACATACAATATGATCTATTTTGGTGAATTTCCACATGTACACTTGAAAAGATGTCTATTCTGCTGCTGCTGGGTAACATATTCTACAAATGTCAATGAAATTTCCAGTTGGTTGATAGTGGTGTTCAATTCTTTATTCCTGATCTTCTATAGATCCAGTGATTTTGGAAATTCTATATTTGCTGGATACAGAATTACGTGTTAACAGTTCTTTAGTTTTAGTCCTTTACGAATGTTATTCTACTTCATGGTTTCTGATGAGAAACCCACAGTTGTCCAAATTGCTGTTCTATAAATAATGCACCCATTTTCTGTTTTCAAACTTTTTTTGTCTTTGAATCTTTTTCTTTCTGTGGCTCAAACTAGATGCCTTCTGGTGACTTATCTTCAAGTTACGGACTTCCCTCTGTCATCTTTATTCTGTTACTGAGTTCATCCAATACCATCCAGTGAGTTTAAGTTGTTTCTTCCATCCTGAAATTTCCACTTGGTTCTGTCTTCTATTCTTCCCATTTTGTCAAGAACATTCTTGGAGCATGATTATAAATAATTGCTTTACAGGCTTTGTCCAATAATTTCAACATCTGGGTCATCCCAGTACTGTCAGCTGTTGATTGTTTTTTCTCATGACTTGAAATTTTTTCTGTTTCTTTGTATTCCCAGTAATTCTGGATTATATCCTGGACATTTAGAATATCATAAGACTGTAGGGCCCATGGATAATGTTGATATTCGGCTTCAGCAGACTCAGCTGGCTTCAGGCTACAAGCTTGACCAGCCTCCAGCGGGCTGCTGCTCCCACACCACTTCTGTTTGCGAGGCCTCTCGGTGGCGCACAGCCCTGTCCCACGTGTGCTCCGCCCAGTCATGTCCTGGTCCTGGGGAGCAGGCTGCTCTGTCTTTGTGTGTGCTGTTAGGATCAGATCCTCATACGTGCAGCTCAGGATTTTGTTGTTTTATTTTTAAAATGGTAATTCTGTCTTTCCAACTTTAACTGAATTTCAGATTTCTGCTTGCTTTTCCATTTTGGCCCTGCCTTTTTCATTTTTTTGGTTACACTGGACGGCATGCAGGATTTAATTCCGTAACCAGGGATTGAACCCATGTTCCCTGCAGTGGAAGTGCAGAGTCTCTTTTATGGTGTTTTATGAGATCATTTCCCCCAGGTTCCTTCTTTCCATGTCTCCTTGGTATCTTCTGGTTTCTGAGGTCTCCCTGTTTGAATCATCCAGTCAGAAAGCTGGACTTAATAACCCCACTCTGATTCCTTCCTACAACTGTACCTCCATTCGGGGCCAAGCAGTGGGAGGAGAAGAAAAGAAAAAAATGCACCAGGGGCTAATTCTGTCCTGTGACTGCAGAGGGAGGTGGCCCACCTCAGCATCTTAGGCGCCTATGGGACCTTGCTGCCACCACCAAATGGGACTGTTGGGGGCCTGGGACGTGAGGACAAAGGAAACAAAAAACAGAGGATTCCCCCCATGCTCTCAGAGCATCACGAATCTCCTTCCCCCCTCAGCAAGCCAGTAAAGAGGGCTTTTCATTCTCTTCCTCCCCCACTGCCCACTTGTGTGTTTCCAGATGCTTTAAGTACAGGCTGAAGACACAGGAGGCAAAAGAAAGCAAACCCACAGCTGGCTCAGTGGCACTTTGTAATCTGGTTTTCTCCATTCGCCTGCCTGTTCCCATTTACTTTTCATTTCTTAAGTACTGGCTTCACCCATCCTGTCCAAGCTTTAGAACTGGGCCACCTGCTTCAGAGTCTGGAAATCCATACCTGGGTACAGCTGAGCTGCTGGCAGCAGGTCTGGATATGTCTGGGAACTGCTGCTGTAGCCTTTGATTCTTGGAAACATGGTGAGTAGCAGTCCCCAGATGATGAGTCTCCACCCTGAGCTTTCTCCCTTCCACTACGGAGCACAGCACCAGGACAAACCTAACTCACCTGGCTGCTGTGGGAAGACACAGGGGAGGGCGGGGGAGCCCTGCCAGGAGCCCGCTTTCAGGGGGCAGCAGTGTAGAATACTGTGTGCTGCTAGGGCTGCTGTTAAAACATACAAGGGTCCCATCAAGGCAAACACTATATGGCTTCAGGGCTTCCCTGATGGTCTAGTGATTAAGAATCCACCTGCCAATGCAAGGGACACAGGTTCAGTCCCTGGTTCCCGAAGAGCCCACGTGCTGTGGGGCAGCCAAGTCCATATGCCATAACCACGGAGTATGCCTGCCAGGGCCTGTGAGGTGGCAACTGCCAACGCCTGCATATCCTAGAGCCATGCTCCGCAGCAAGAGAAGCCACTGCAATGAGAAGCCTGCACAGCACAAGTGGAGAGAGCCCCTGGTCACTGCACCCAGAGAAGGCCTGCATCTAGAGATAAGACCCAGCCCAATCAAAAGTTTAAAAGAACACACAAAAATGACCTCAACGAGAAAAAGAGGTTACCATTGGCAGTGCAAGTAAGTTTATTACTAAAAGAAAACCAAAACATGTCATAAATGCAAGAGAAAGCAAAGCAGAGAGCGCCACGAGACAGCAGAACACAATCTGCACGTGCCTGTTTGTGAGTGTGCACAGAGACACCAGCGAGTCAGAACAGGGCGACAGCGCCGACGCCAGCCTACAGACAACGCAAAGCAGCACCAAGGGGAAGAAGGACCTAACAGGCCAGGATGGAACCATCCCCAGGACGTGTGACTGAGTGAAAACCTTTCCTAAATATCTAAAATATCTAAAAAGTCACTATTTGTATAAGGAGGGTGGAAGAATGAACACACTTGGCCCCCAGTACCTGTGGAGGACTGGTTTCAGAAGCCCCCAGATCTGAGGATGCTCAGGTCTCTCATATAATAAGATGGTGTAGCGCAGGGACTTCCCTGATGGCCCAGTGGCTGTAACTGGGCCACCTGCTTCAGAGTCTGGAAATCCATACCTGGGTACAGCTGAGCTGCTGGCAGCAGGTCTGGATATGTCTGGGAACTGCTGCTGTAGCCTTTGATTCTTGGAAACATGGTGAGTAGCAGTCCCCAGATGATGAGTCTCCACCCTGAGCTTTCTCCCTTCCACTACGGAGCACAGCACCAGGACAAACCTAACTCACCTGGCTGCTGTGGGAAGACACAGGGGAGGGCGGGGGAGCCCTGCCAGGAGCCCGCTTTCAGGGGGCAGCAGTGTAGAATACTGTGTGCTGCTAGGGCTGCTGTTAAAACATACAAGGGTCCCATCAAGGCAAACACTATATGGCTTCAGGGCTTCCCTGATGGTCTAGTGATTAAGAATCCACCTGCCAATGCAAGGGACACAGGTTCAGTCCCTGGTTCCCGAAGAGCCCACGTGCTGTGGGGCAGCCAAGTCCATATGCCATAACCACGGAGTATGCCTGCCAGGGCCTGTGAGGTGGCAACTGCCAACGCCTGCATATCCTAGAGCCATGCTCCGCAGCAAGAGAAGCCACTGCAATGAGAAGCCTGCACAGCACAAGTGGAGAGAAGCCCCTGGTCACTGCACCCAGAGAAGGCCTGCATCTAGAGATAAGACCCAGCCCAATCAAAAGTTTAAAAGAACACACAAAAATGACCTCAACGAGAAAAAGAGGTTACCATTGGCAGTGCAAGTAAGTTTATTACTAAAAGAAAACCAAAACATGTCATAAATGCAAGAGAAAGCAAAGCAGAGAGCGCCACGAGACAGCAGAACACAATCTGCACGTGCCTGTTTGTGAGTGTGCACAGAGACACCAGCGAGTCAGAACAGGGCGACAGCGCCGACGCCAGCCTACAGACAACGCAAAGCAGCACCAAGGGGAAGAAGGACCTAACAGGCCAGGATGGAACCATCCCCAGGACGTGTGACTGAGTGAAAACCTTTCCTAAATATCTAAAATATCTAAAAAGTCACTATTTGTATAAGGAGGGTGGAAGAATGAACACACTTGGCCCCCAGTACCTGTGGAGGACTGGTTTCAGAAGCCCCCAGATCTGAGGATGCTCAGGTCTCTCATATAATAAGATGGTGTAGCGCAGGGACTTCCCTGATGGCCCAGTGGCTGAGACTCTGTGCTCCCAGTGCAGGGGGTCCAGGTTTGATCCCTGGTTAGGGAACTAGATCCTGTGTACCACAGCTAATCATAAAAAGAATCCCAAGTGCTGCTAAGACCTGGTGTAGCCAAATAAATTAATTTAAAATTTTAGTTAAAATGGTGTAGTACAATTTATACTCAGCCCTCTATATCTACAGCTTTCACATTTGCAGATTTAACCAACTGTGGATTGAAATTTTGATCCTTGGTTAAAAATCTGTGGATATTGAGGGGTGACTATATATAGAAATTTGCTTATATTTATTAAAAAACAAAACAAAACACTGAGAGGGTAAACCAAGATCATAAAAATGGCTACTTACAGGGGTTGGGGGAGGAGGCAACAGAAAGTGAAGCCAGACTTGTTTGAATAAACCCTGCCATGTCATTTGGAAACATGAAGGTCTGCCATGCTCCATGTGGGGTGGGGGGTGGGATTGCCTAAAAACTGAAATGGAAGTTCAGTTCAGTTGCTCAGTCGTGTCCAACTCTTTGCAACCCCATGAAACGAAGTAAAGGGACCCAAATGCACTGAAGCTGGGGACAGAAGCACATTGTGGAAACAACTATTTCAAGTACCCTTAGAACACAATATTCCAGTTGTCCGTTTGTAACAAAGTCTGCTCTAAGGACAAAGAGAACTGCAAAGAAATGTGAACAGTCCACCTGCAGCTGCCTCACAGGGACTTATCTGAAGCACCTGTTCGTGTGTGCAGTTCAATCATGTACGAATAGCTTCGGTGTATGTGAATAAGAAATGTTGCAAGAAACCAATCGTACCAGAAAAGGATGCAAATAAAAAGTTAAAGCAATAATAAATCCTGCAGTGTTACACTAGAATGAGAATGAATCGGGATAAACTCTCCCCTGTGCCACCACATGCGTCTTAGTTTTCCATTAGAAAAGCTTTAAAACCACAGCCCAACAGCAGGGAAGACAGCACTCAGAAGGGCTCTGAACACCACGCTCTGTGGACAGCACCCTGGGTTCCGACGGGAGGCGCACAAGATGAGGGAAGACAGCCCGTCGGACCAGAAGCTTCCAAAGGCTCATATGTGCTGTCAGAAGGGCAGGGAGCCAACAGGAAGGACTCTATCAGCCCAGGCAAAGATAACCTGAATATTAAAAAAATCATGTATACACTTGACAAGCACGAGTTCACAGTGATACAAAAAACTAAAAGAACCCTCCACCTGAAAAAAGCAAAACCTTAACTCATTAGTTAACACTGAAGCAAGCTCTAATTCTTTACTCTGAAAACTCAGAGTTGAAAAGGCAAGAGAGGCAGTAAATTGCGTTTTGTGCACTGTACTTCCAGGCAATAAACTAGTTCTGGTTGATGATAGCAAGCTCGTCACAGAAACATTACAGCGAATCAACATGGGAGGGAAGTCAGAACATGGAACCACAGTTGCCTCACCCTGAAACCGGAGATAACCTCCACTGCATCCACAGACGGTGGTAAAGATTAAAGACCAATGTCAAGAATCCAGTCAGGGCTTTCCCTGGTGGTCCAGTGGTTAAGAATCTGCCTGCTAATGCAATGCAGGGAACCAGGTTTGATCCCTGGTCCAAGAAAATTCCATATGCTGTGGAGCAACTAAGCCCGTGAGTGGCAACTGCTGAGCCCACGCACCTAGAACTTGTGCTCTGCAGCAAGAGAAGCCACTGCAGTGAGAAGTCTGGGCACTGCCATCAAGAGCGGCCCCTGCTTGCTCCAACTAGAGAGCCCAAGCAGCAGTGAAGACCCAGTGAAGCAAAAAGTAAAGTAAACTTTAAAAATTAAAAATAAGAATTGATACACTGATCTTTAAAAAAAGAATCCAGTCAGACCTCATTAAGCCCTACATTGACTCCATCCACCTCAGACCTGGAAGAACCATGCCCACCTCCTTATCACTGTTGCTTGTATTAGTTTCCAGTACATTCTCTGGAGGCTGGTCCTAGAGGTGGTGGGTGGGAAGATGCTCTTTCCTGGGCTCAGCTCAGAGAGCTGTGGGCACATCTGGAGTCAATGGCAGTACAGACAGAGACGATACCAAGAAAGGACGCAAGCAGTGCAAGCAGAGTTTCAGAAAGGCCAAGTGAGACCCGAACCAGACTGTCAGGGTGGGAAAGCTGCCTGTGCTGGCACTGTTTCTTCCTTGAATGCACTGGCACAAATGCAGCAGTTATCAGCAGCTGGGATCTAGCATGACTGAGAAGAAAATGCATAAGCCGACTTCCTTGACTGCACGCAATGTTGAATCATCAAAGACCTGAGAGCTAAAAGGGCTGGCGGTCAGAGGCCGGATGCCCCAGTCAACACAGAGGCGTAATTCCCTGACAAAGCACCTACTTTGAAACCAGCTAAGAAAAGGGCATGCTCTTGGCACAGGCCAACTCACCAGGTCGTTGCTGACCAGGAAAGCCGAGAGATCTACCAGGACCCACGTGGGGATCATAAAAAAGACGGCATGGCAGCCCAAGATGTTCAGCAGCCGGAGATGGTGGATCCTTGAATCTCTTAATACCTGAAGAGAGAAAACCTCTTTAAAGGCTGGTTGTAACTATAAGTGGCAAGAGGGGCTCTGCTTCCCAGGCCCCAAACATGGTGACTGCACATCATCCCTGGTATCTGACCTTGACCGCCAGACCTCCAAGTGCGCCTGCGACGAGACCCACGGCCCATGCCTGAAACAAGCACCGTGTTCCATATGCAAAGGACCGAGAAAAGCAAAACAGCAAAACCCAGCAACACGCAGCTGCTGGCAAAGCTGCGGCGAAACAGGCACTCTGAAATGGTGCTGGTTCATGTCTAAATTGGTATACAATTCCACAGGCAAAGTATATCAAGAGCTGTAAATATCTCATACCCTCTGACCCAAGAATGGTAAACTCATCAAAAGGAAATAACCCGAGAAATAGAAAAATGTTTTTCACAAAGATGTTCATAAATTGTATTATTTGTAGGGAATGGTTGGAAATAATCTGCATGTGCAATAGGGAAACCAACTGTATTAATTATGGTACCTGAAAAGAATGTGATTATTATGAGTTATGAGCAATAACTTGTAATGATATGGGAAAATGCAATGTTAAAATAATAAATGAACAAAGCAAAACTTAAAAAGTATGTATAATATTGCAACTCTAAAAACCATGCAGGAAAAAACCCCTAGCATTAACAGTAGGAAACAGTACTGTGACTTTCCTCAGGAAAGAGGAGACCCTGAGCCAGGCGGCAGGTCTCTGTTGAGTCTTGTCACACAGTAGGTGCTCAATACATTTTCTGATTTCTTTTCACTGTGTTTTTCTCTTATTTTTTCACATTGAATGTAAGTCAGCTTCCCAATAATAATAAATCTATTTAAAAAACAAAACAATAGAAAAGCAGCAGAAGAGTGACAGGATGTTTTTTGTTCCAACACCGAAGAAGTCTTTGCCTGGCTGCCGTTTCAGATGCCACCCGCACACCCCAGGGGCAGCAGGGGCAGCCTGAACGGCACCCCAGTACCTTTTTGGAGAAAATATTCTGAAGCGAGAAGCACAGTGTGGCTGCAAGGGCGCTGACAAGCCCCCACATGTCGAAGGACAGCTCGGTGACGGTGGCCAGCAGGACGCCGCTGATGATGGGGATGAGGGACAGGTACACCTGTGAGAGGATATGGCAGGAGTGGCCGCCAGGCCGGGGCACAGCTGGCTGCTCTCCCGCCCCAAAGGGACACCACCTGCCACTCTGGATGCCGGTGTTGGCTGGGACAGTAACACTCTGGGGAGTGGGGAGAGGCAGATGGTTCTCAGAGTACCCGAGGGCAGGGCCGCATCACTGTGGGCGCCCCAGCCATGCCAACACCTCCATTAAGAGCCACAAACCAGGGCTGGTCCTAATAGGATCTACGCAGCTGCCGCCAGCAACACACCAGGATCTGACACTTTAAGCCTCTGATGGGCTTCCTGGGTCCCTTTTATTTTGCACTCTTCTAACATGCAGTTATCCCTGGTGAGGACACTCCCCCTACACCTTCTTCAGCTGGAGACCTTTCCCTTCAGGGGTCACAGTTCACAAAGGCCAAGAACCCTCCCTGACCCGGTGCCCCCTAGACACGGTCAGGCTGCCCAGCTGTGTGTTTGGGGACAGCGCTCTCCACCCACTAGAAGCACTCTTTTCCTCATCTGCGTCCCTGTACTGCTTTAGGGCAGCTGTTTGCTCACTGCTCTATGCTGGTGCCCGGCGCTCAGCAGGCACCCAACAACTGCTGGCTGCAAGAGCGAGTAGCGAGTGCTGTGACCGGGGTCTTCCAGAAGGCTCAAGCATTTCCGGGCCTGGAAAGTCGCTGGAACTCTCACAGCTAAATAGGCTCCCAACTTCGAGAGAAATGGGGTCCATCCCCAGCATGTGGCTTTCCTTACTCCTGGCTTGTCCTTCCCCTACAGAGGATACGCATAAAACACTCTGGGGACTTCCCTGGCTGAGACTCTGCTCCCAATGCAGGGGGCTGAGGTTTGATCTCTCTTCAGGGAACTAAGATCCCTCATTTGGCACAGAACAGCCCAAACCCAGAAAGAGATTAAAAACAAACAAAAAAACACTCCAGAGATTTTGGGAGGGGGTGGTGCAGCTCTCCACCCCATCCCCACATACACAGGGTAAAAGTGGGAGCTCTGAAATCCAGAATCCCTGCCCCTCACTACTGGCTGGTCCTCAGCTTCTTCCTTTTGAAGGCTCATTGCTTTCCCCGAGATGAAATGATCACCGACCTCATCTGGAAAGGGTGGGGCCACAACTTAATCTGTCATCATCATCATCAGGCTCCTGCCTAAGCCATTCCCATCTCCTCCCTGTGAAAGGTTCTGGCTCCCTGCCCAAGCCAGGTACAATGATGCTTACCACAGGAAACCTGATAAACACAGGTGATATCGAGAGAGGCGAGACACACACCTCCTGGCCAGCTCCGACCTGGGCAGACCAGGCATGTCTGACAGCACCTTGGGGGTGGGCTGCAGGGCACACCGGATCTGGCAGGGGACAAGACTGACCGAAAGCCAACACCAGCCAGGGGTGGCCCCATTTCTATAAGCTGATCCAGGGCACCGCCGTTCTAAGTTACATAAAATACAGGATGCCAGAAACCAACCACATAGAAAAGAGGCGCTCTGTCCAGCATGAAATGGATTCCAGCTGGGACAACAGGAATCCCACTTCCACTTAAGGACACAGGGCAAGGCTGTCTCTGGCTGAAGCCAGAGCTTCTCTCACTCCAAGCCAGGAAATACCCTGGCTTGGCATCTCAAACAGACCCTGGACTGTGCCCAGAGCATCTTCCCCATGCAGCCCTGGGCTCTGCGGGCTGCTTTCACTTCCATTTCCAGACATTCACAATTCCTGGCCGTTTTTATTTCAAAGACTTTGCTGGGCTTTGCCAAAATCAGATTCCTTTTACTAGTTTCTCACTTCTGACCCAGAAATCCTGAGCCTGACCACTATCTCTTGCAAAGATGTAAAACTCTGTCAGAATTCCGTTCCAGCAAGGAGTCAGATGTTCCAACCCTCATTCCACTGGATGGGGGTGGTCTGGTCAAGATGGGACCAAGTTGTCCAAGTGCCTACCAGCAACCTTTACTAGTTTCTCACTTCTGACCCAGAAATCCTGAGCCTGACCACTATCTCTTGCAAAGATGTAAAACTCTGTCAGAATTCCGTTCCAGCAAGGAGTCAGATGTTCCAACCCTCATTCCACTGGATGGGGGTGGTCTGGTCAAGATGGGACCAAGTTGTCCAAGTTGCCTACCAGCAACCCCAGGATGGGAATCCAAACAGGGAGGACAGCTGGATCTGAGATGGGCAGCAGCATCCTGAGGCCACCCATCACAAACAACTCAGGAACACACATCCCACTCGCTACTGCCCCGGGGGGTGATTCCAGAACGTTAGCAGCAGAAGAGCCACCAGAGGTCTAGAAGATGACTTCCTTATTTGACAGGAAGCCAGGCAGCCTGCAGACCAGGAACCTGGACCACGTCACCAGCTCAGCAACAGCTGGGAAGCCTTTGGGGCCCCCACCGGCCCAGAGCCCTCCTAGGTTACCTTGGTGCTCTGTTTCTCCTTCATGATGATCCGGGACAGGAGGACCACCCAGATGGGCATGGTGGCCTTGACTGCAAAGAGAGGGTAGGGGCATTCAGGGGGCTGCGCTAGTCCCAGAACCCACTCTGGGACCTGTTCCAACCCCACTGGGGGGGAGGGGTAGGAAGGCTTGAGGCTGCCCCTCAAGCCACTTCAGTTCTCTTATTTGTGGGCCTTCCCCGAACCCAACAGTTCTGATCCGCCTGCTCACTGCCCAGCTTTCTTTTCTATCCCTTCCCTCCCGGAAACCCCTGAGCGTGTCCCTCCCTTGCTAAAAGCTTTGGCGGCCTCCAGCGCCTTCTGGACTGAAACGGACTTCTCAGCCCGACATTCCAGGCCGTCGAGGGCAACTCCAGCCGGCGCACTCCGACCCAAGCGTCCAAGTCCCAGGTGGCGTGCGCCAGCCGCCGCCCCCTGGGCCAGCCTCGGCACCCACCGGTGTGCGCGTAGGACACGGGCACCTTCCATATGCTGACGTGCGCGGACACCGATGCGAAGTACTTGCCGAAGGCGAGCGGCAGCACGTAGCGCGGGTAGAAGCGCGGCGGTAGCAGCGGGCCGGCCGACTGATGCGGACCCGGCCCAGGGCCCGAGACAGGCGGCGCCGGGGGCACGCGCCAAGCGCGGAGCAGAGGCGGGAGCCCCGCGCACAGCGCCAGGATGTGGCACAGCGACACGGTCACGGGGAATGGGAAGGCGCTCAGGATCACCTTGTTGACCACATTGCCGCCCGCGCTCAGCGCGTACCACAGCAGGCACAGCGCTGCCACCCGCGCGCCTCGCGCGCCCCGCCGCCGCCGCCTCCGGCGGCTCCCGAACCCCCGGCGCCCGCGCCCACTCCCACCGCCGCCGCCGCCGCCGCCATCCTTCCCGAGCGGCCGCCCCTTCCCGCCTGTCCGACGGCCCGACGCCGGGCGGGGGCGGGGCAGGACGGGGGCGGGAGCGCCAGCCAACGCTGCTGCCTATTAGCCACCGGCGCTTCCGTCACCGCCACGCGCCGGCCGACGCGCCCGCCACCACGTAGCGAACGTAGGTCCCGCCCTCCTTTCTATGGACTTCCTGGAGGGCGGGGTCTGCCCCGGAAGCGGAAGGAAAGGGGATCGGGATCCCAGAAGGGCTCTGAGAATAGTGGGCTGGCCTGAGGGAGCCTAACTGGGTCCCGGAGCACAGGCAGGAGGGGCGGGAGGGAGCGGTAGGTCCCCGCTATGTCGGTGTCTGTGAGCAGGTGATCGAGTTCGCGGGTCAAACCTCGGTATCCGGGCTGCATTGGCGCCCTCCAGCCAGATTCCTGACGGTCGGAAGACAAAGGTAAAAGAGAAATTGAATGGTGAAAACCTCTCCATGGGCTAAATTCTGCAAACCGGGAGCGAACTCCCGTGGCCGCACTCCAACAGAGGGACCAGCCCAAAATGCCCTGGAGCACGTTCTGGGAATGTGCTGTGCAGTATTACTGTCTTCATTTCACCGACTGATGGACCGAAGCCCAGAGAACAGAAGCTACGTGGCTTGCGTCCTCTGGCCAGTTTGGGAGTCTCAGTAATGGCAACCTCCTCGGGCACCTGTCTCTAGGGATCTGCAGGACGGAGGGGCGTGGTGCTGGCCCCTACTGCTGATGCTCAAGGACCGGTTGGGATAGAGCAGCCCAAAGCCGCAACGGAAAACAAACTGGTGTTTTCAGCAAGATGATCTTACTCTGCAGGACTTTGTTTGAAAAATCATGTACTTCCAACTTTGGGGGCGATAGAGTGTTAAAATTTTCCCTATACTGTATCTTTACTTAGCAAATTAAAAAGTGGCAACCAACTTGATCCGTTAAGATGTTGGTGGGAAGTCACAGCTTAACCTTGTGTTCTCAAAGTCAGGCAGTATCTGTACCCTAGGGCTTACTAGTTACTCAGACACAGGAGAGGCGGTGCCTGCAGGAGGTGAAGGAGCAGTGACCTCCCTCAGAGCCCAGGTCTGAGAAAAGTGCTCAATGGGGTGCCAACCTGCACCTTAATAGCTTCCAGCTGTGCCTCTGACCTTTTGTCGGGAGGATGTCATCCTCAGGATACCCACATATCAGCTGGCCACATTACAGGTGAGAAAACAGGCACAGTGGACTGAGGAAACTAGTTATCCCGCAGCACCAATGGTCCCAATGGCAAGCTTTTTGACCCCCTCCCCACCACTAAATTCAGATCATATAATTTATTCCTCACAGCTTTGGGGTATCGTTTATATCTCCCAAATGGGGACAGGTAGTAAAGTGACTAGCCCAGGTCCATACAGGTGGTAGATGGCAGGGGCAGAGTTTAGACTGCCCTCAAAGCTGCTTCACGCACTTCTAGGAGAGGGTATGCCCTGCACCAGGGTTATGTCAGAATTCCCCAAGGCTCTGAAACTGTGGCTCTGGGTTGATCACATGTTTCTGGACCTCCTGATTTGCCTGGTGGGGCTGCCCCTCTAAAGGGGGAGTTACTTCCTCATCTGTGACATCAAGTAAATATGGTCAAGATGATTTATTCCAGAGTGAAAAAAATAGAAAGCCAAAGCTTATGGTTTCAGAGATGAGGGAGAAGAATTAAAAGCTCATCACTTTATGGTCAAGGAAGACTACAAATATTTCAGGGGTAAGACAAGGTCACCTGAGATCTGGGTTGTGGAGCCTGCTTGGGAGGACAAAGCTCTCTCTTTCTAGGGAAAGTGAGGTCTGGAATAGAGACAGATGTGGCCTCTCCGACTCTTGTCACCCAGAGTTAGCAGGTGACTCTGGAGGTGGGAGGCCTGGAGAATCCCAGGGATGGGGCAGCCTGGTGGGCTGCCATCTATGGGGTCACACAGAGTCGGACACGACTGAAGTGACTTAGCAGCAGCAGCTGGAGGTGGGAGAGGCATTGTGACCCTGATGAATGAAAGGTAAAGTAGAGGTCAGTCTCCATGCAGAAGGCTAACAGGCTGGACTTGGTGACTTTGCCCTGCCCACCTCGCCACAGCCTGGCTAGCTATGGGGCCTGAACCTTGGACATGGGGTCCAGGTTGTCTTGGCCAATCCAGAATCCAGAAAGGATGAATGTGGCTGTAAAGGACCAAATTAAAAAAAATTCTCAGACTGGTTTGTGCAAATGTTTTTTTTATTATTTCCACATTTATATCACAAGGTGTCCACTTACTGGACCAAATAGCAAAGTTGCTCCCTTCTGCGTCCTGAGAACACAGAAGTCTAGGTACTGTACATTCACTAAGGCTCCTTGTTTTTGCAAATCGCGTTTATGACAAATAACCATAAGGCAAACGAATCTAAAGGAATGGTTATGAGTGTTTCCAGCATACAGACAGGTCTCTTCTCGCCCAACAGTACAGCTTACACACCAGTAGCACCCACGGTTACTTTTGTGTTTTGAGGGGAAGGGAACTCTAGAAAGGTGAACTTTTCTAGATATGTGTGGGAAGGGGAAACTGAAGAGGGAAGAACAAAAGGCAAGTTACTCGTCTGGTGGTCAGATGGAAGAGGGGGCAAAATAAACTTTAGAAAACAAATTTCTGCAGCATTTCTTTAAAAACTGGGCTGTAACTGAAACCAGATACAAATGTGTGGACGCCCAGGGAGCATGGGTCGAACTGGTTGGCCAGCTGGCCTGCCTGATGCCATCAGCTTGCTACAGCTGAGGCACCGTGATGGGAAAGCTAGCCAGGTGGGGTGCAAACTGAGGCCGCAGTATTGCCCACTGCCTCAAACACTTAGGGCCATGTTAAAAAACAGAAAATGCAAAGAGATGAGATGCGTGCTTCTGTCGCTGTGTTAAAGGTAACCTCTCCCACAGGTTTCCTGTGCCTGCCTGCAACTGAGGTCCCACTCACCAGGGCTGGGAAGCGTCCGCACCTCTTCTGGGGTGGGAGACTAACGCTTTTTATAGCTGGTTTGCTATAGAGTTCTGAACTCACTTTGCTGGCCTTCCTTTCACGCGGTCCTTCCTTTGCAATTTTGTTAGTAAACTGGTAGCAGCATTTCACAAAAGGAGAATTTAGAGGGACGAGTGCAGAGAGACCTAGAGACTCTCGCCCCCTCCCTCCCGCCCCGGGCTGGACCCCCCGGAT
>SJYC01120023.1:0-42396 GCA_006408675.1 Madoqua kirkii
TCCACATTCCCAACCACTGGAGGCGGCGGGCCCTGGTGCCCGTCCTCCATGGCTGACTGCAAGGTGGGAATGCACTGAGAGCCCAAAGGGCCGGTCAGTCCAAGCAGACATAAGGCAGAATGTTCAACCGCCCGTCGTCGCCGTGCGGGTCGAGCGATATGCACTGCGTCCAGTCATACCAGTTACCCTGTGTGTCCTGACACCCGTTCACCCCTGGCCACTGATGGGCCTGGATTCTGTCCAGATCGTCCCGGGTGACCTCGCGGCTCAGCCCGGGGAAGTCCGTGGGCGGGCCATGAGGCACCAGCACGTGCGGCTTCCGGGCCCCGCGCCGAGTGCTCTCCTCCTGCTTCAGGTACTCGGACATGAAGTGGTGAGCGCCCGGGGTCTGTGCGCCTGACGACGAGAGCAGGCTGCTCTGCCGGCTCAGGTAGGACTGGATGATCTCGTTGCGTGACAGTTCCTTCCAGTTCGTCTGTTCAAAAGGGCTCTGGAGGCTGGCCTTGGCCTCGGGCTTGTCCAGCTCTGTCCTGGGCTGCTCCGTGTGCACGGGGCTGTCGGCCCGCACTGGCTCTTTCTGGGTCAGAGGTTTGATCTGTCTTGTCATGGGGTCAAAGGTGAGCTTCCGCTCTTTTAACCGGACAGGCTTGACACCAGCCTCAGCCACCTGCCCGTCCAAGTTAACCGTGTAGTCACGAGGCCGGTACCTCTTCTTCTTTTTGCTATCTGACCCACCAGAGGAGGCAGCATCGCTGTCCGCCTTGGAGGAGTCTGGGGAGAAGCCTGCCCGGGACAGAAGCGGCTCAGCCGGTGGCAGCCCCGCCTTGCAGCCCGACCCTGCGAGCCGTTGGTGGCCCTCCGGCTGCTCCAGCCAGCGCACGGGGCTCTCTGCGCTGGGCAGCAGCTCGAGTCGCCGCACAGGGGGCGTGGACGGCTGGGCCAACGGAAGTGGTGACGGCACCTGCGTGGCATCCAGCGACTGGGGCCGAGGTGATGGGCTGGGCAGGGAGCCCTTGTACGTGTACGGCTCCGCTGCCGGGCAAAGGAGCCCTCATGCCGTGAGTTCCGGGAACCGAGAGAGCAGCGAGGTGGCCCCTTGGGGTGGGGGGGCCCTGGAGTCTCGTCCACCCTGTCCAACTGCTGCAGCACCACAGCCTTCGTCTGCAAGCAGGGCCCGGGGGGCTTGCCCAGGCCCGGGGAGCTGGTGTGCGGCCTCACGGCATTGACGGGGATTTTGCTGCTGTGCTTGTCGTTCTCGCCGTGCTCCAGGCGGTTGCTCTCAGGGCCCAAGTGCCCACTGCTGTCCAGGGGGCTGGGGAAGCTCTCAGGGCTCCCGCTGATCCCATTGGTGGGGAGGGGGGACGAATTGGGTACCAGGGAGTCGTGGCTCGCCTTGGAGACCTTGGGAGGTGGCCCAGGGTGACCAAGGTCACGCTGGTCTCCCCGGCGCTTGCGGCTGCCCAACCTGTCCAGCCGCTGCCCACACAGCCTTGGCATGTCATTGCGGTACTTCAGGTCATGGACGCTCTTGGGCGGGCCGGCCGCCCCTGCCTCTGGCCGGCAGTTATGGGCACCGCCATTAGCCGACCCGGTGGCACCCGCCAGCCCCCGCAGCGCAGCCTCATTCTGGTGCACGGGCTCGATGAGCTTCTGCCAGCTCCGCAGCAGCTTCTTGGCCCGCTTGGCGAGCTCCTCGTTCTTGGTCTTCTTGCGGACGTCGTTGATGAGCTTCCCAAGGCGGGTTTCCTACAGCCAGAAAGACACAATGACATACTTTTAGGACAGGGACAGCTGGGGCAGAAATGGAGCTTCCCATGGAGCTGGGGAAAGGGCTCTTTGAAATGACCCCACAAGCCCCCTAAACCACTGGTCTCCCAGACACAAAACCTATGAAAATTTTGGGTCCCTTGTGACATTTAAATTCTCAAGTCCTCAGATCTTACAGTCCATGGGACAGAAAGGGCATTCTCAGAAGCATCATCTCACAGGCTCCCAACTCCTGAAGGCTACGGACCATTCATGGCCACCGCAAGGACACTTTGCCAGGGGGATTTCTAGGCGAGAGTACATTGTGGCAAAGGCAACAGCACACGGGACCTTGAGCCAGCATCACTCCCTGGAACCTCTGCTGCGCACTGCAGAGTGTGCAGGGCCTCTTGCAGAGAAAGGGGCCTCAACTCTGAACTAAACCCTCTCGTATTTCCTGCAGTGCCCGTGTGCTGTGGACTGGCACAGTGCAGGCCAGGAGGGCATGCCCCCCTCACTCCTCCCTTTAAGGCCTTGTTGGGCCAGTGAGCCAAGTCTCTGAGGCTCCCAGAAGTCAATACAGCCCAGGGTTGGGGCGGCCCAGGCCCCACCCTCACTGCCCGCCCTAGTGCTCAGACCTGGAACGCTCACCTCCAGTGCCTCTTTGGTAATGGGGTATTTCTCCAGGCTGGAGATGACTTCCTGCACCGCCACCATGTTCCGGATCTGTAAAACAAGAGCCACTGTCAAACCCTAGGCACTTCTCCCTGTGCTGGCCTGCTCCAGAATTCTCCCTTTCCCAAGAGCCAGTGGAGCCAGCATCACAAGAGACCCACCTCCTGCAGCCTCCTATCTGTTCCCAGGGGCCAACACGCACCTAGTGTGCACCCTCCCATCGGCCTCCTCCAGTGCGCGGTCAACAGGTGACTGAGTCTGTCCGTGGACACACCCATCTGCCCAAGTGGCTGCCGCACAACTGAAATCCACATTTATGAAACAAGACTCACACTTGATGTGGGAAATGCACTCAAGCCTGCCCTCTGATGGGAGGTTGAAGGACTTCTTGAATAAAATGCACGTTTAAAACAGCTGTGCACAATAATCTAATCAATTTAGGTGCATTAACAAGATCTTTATAGAGTTCATCTAAAGACATCACAAGGAGAGCAGAAGTCACAAAGTGGGAGGAGACCAACGCCACAGGGCCCGCCGGGTCTGTGTTTGAGCCCACAGAGAACGCAGTCTGGGAGACACAAATAGGGACTAGGCACGACAGGATTTCATGCAGCAGCACTCAACTCTCCGGGCCAGCAGGCAAGGCAGACGAGCCCACAAGCCGCTGCAATGAATACATGCCAGACTGCTGGAAATGGCATCTGACAACACCAGGTCGTTCTGGAGTGCGGCCAACTCTGGGGAGAATGCTGGGCTGTGTCTGGTCAAATCAAACACTTATGTGTCTCATGACCAAGCAATTCTATACCTTGAATGACACGTGCTATGAGCCAGGCCCTGTTCTACCAAGGTCTTCCATACAGCACTACTCCATTGAATTATCACAACCTTGGTCTCATGACCAAGCAATTCTATACCTTGAATGACACATGCTATGAGCCAGGCCTTGTTCTACCAAGTGCTTCCATACAGCACTACTCCATTGAATTATCATAACCTCAAGCAGAAGGTGTGAACTATTATTACCATCACATTTTATGAATGTGATGTAAAGGAGTGGGTCATGTGGTCATATGTTGTAACGACACCACTGTTGTCCAAAAGTTGAACAGACTGAGAAATTCAAGAGCTCTAGAAATGAGCACGCTGCAGCTTCAATACATCAACCACATGAACTTCAAACCATCGTGGATAAAAAGTCACAGGAGATACACACTGGGTTGATTCCAATTACACTAAGCATCACAGCATACTCAAAAATTAAAATGAATCCCAGATCTAAATGTGAAAGCAAAAACTCTAAGGCTTCTAGAATAAACAGGAAAATATCTTTGCAGCCCTGGGGCAGACAAAGATTTTTTTGGAGCCCCAAACCAGTGATGTCTAAGAAAATATCCTGACAAACCGGGCAGTGAGGAGGCTGGTCCCATGGGAACAAGGCCACCCGCTCCCTGTCCCCAGCCCTGGGATTCTGGCCTGGACAGGGTCCTGGGCTTGCCACATGGCCTCTCTCCACCCCAGTGACCTCACCCTGGTATATTTAGAGCCCTGGGTCCCTACATACTCCTGGACCAGCAGTGCCCACAGAGCGAGCCCAGTGGCACACAGTGTCCTTGTCCTTGGGCAGACGCTGTCCTGCTGCCAGAGGAGGGGGAGGCAGAACACCTGAGCATGCTGTGCGCTGGAGCAAGCTGGCCCTGTAGACCCTCATACTGCCAGACACCCTCCTGGAAGCTGCACAGAGTGGGGCTGGGGAAAGGCCTGCCACCCTACTGTCACAGCCGAGCAGCCCCTACACTCAGGCGGGTATCCAAAGGGGCTTTCGGCTTTGAGGCGGCGCTCAGGCTCTCGGCGCTGTGGAGAGCACTGTCTGCTGCCTTCCTCAAGTTCAGGACCACCAGAGGGCTCATCCCTCTGGTTCCCTTGCTCCAGCCATGCTAGCAAGGGCACTGAGCGCTGTGTAGGGAGCATTATCTGGGCATCTGGAGGCAATCAGGCCCTAAGAACCAGGAAGGAGGCCAAGTTCTGCCCTCACCACAGCTAACAGGTGGGCATCCTGGGCTCTATGCAGTGCGAGGTTGGGCCTCCAGCCTCAGATCCAGCAGACAGTAATAGCCCCGCAGCCTGCGGCCCTTGCCTCCACCCTCAACGAGAGGGCCCAATGCACAGCAGAGACGCCAAGGCTCGGATATAGCCAAGGGGAGGCTTCTAGCCAGGCTCCAGGCCTGTGGGAAAAAAAAAAACAAAAAACAGTACAGGATGGCTGGGGCAGGGAGGTAGGTAGGTGTCAGGTAAAAGGCAGGCCAGGGGTGCCTGTGGTGAGAGAAGTATCTCAGCTGGGCCTCTAGGTGGACAGCAGAAGCTTCAGCACCTTCAGAGGTGAGATGGTATCCAATCCCTGGAGAGGGGAAAGAGGTCCAGAGCAAAGACCCTGGCATGAGCCAGGATGCCAGCAGGAAGGGCAGACCAGGGGAAAGTAGGTTGACCACACAGCGGCCTTCCATTAACCTCAGACATGGTGGGAGCTGAACTGCTCCCACTACCCTAACAGATCACCCTGTTTTTAGGTCCTCCCTGGCACCTGTCTGTTCAAAAATACATTCACCCACCATCACAGCAGAGACAGTATGCCATTGCTGCGCAGGGAGGAAGCCTCTGAGCCACTCCCAGACGCAGACCCCAAGGCAGCTAGCTCTACAGGCCAGAGAGCCCAAGGGTCATTCACAGCCTCCTGCTCTCAGGAAGAGCCTGGCACGTGCATGGCCTTTGGATATGTCCCCTGGAATGCATTCCCAGGGAATGAAACCAAAACTAAACTAAACAAACAAAAAACCACCTCTCAAAATCACTTGCCGAACAGCTTTCCCAAAAGGAGCAGAATTCACATGTGAGGGACGTCTGAACACCTGCAGCCTCATATTCTCATTAGGACCCCTTCAATAGCTACAGATTAATCTTTATTTCCTTAATAATGAGTGAATCCAAGTGTCACCTCCCCTTTCTACTAATGTCAACTTCTCCTGTAAATTGTTCATTGTCCCAGCCAACATATTTTCATCATCTGATTGGCCTCTTATTGCAAGTAAATATCCTTCCAGGTGATGATGTCTGCCCCTGTGCGTGGGGATGCCTAAGTGTCCTCAGGGCAGGCGCCAAGGAGGTGTGTCAGGAGCAGGGAGGGCTCCTCTGGAGAGGCAGGGAGCAGGCGAGGTGGGCCGGGCAGCAGCAGACACTCTGAGGAGCAGAGGCAGGCCAGAAGTCCATGGCAGTCGGCGGCGGCCCCTTGGTCACCATGGGTGGAGCTGACCTCTCTATCGCGCCAAGGGCTTGCAGATTCTAGACTCGTGATTCACAAGGGACAACTGAGTATCCACAGTCAGACAGGAAAGTGAACCAATATCCATCCCAGGCAGAAAGAAGGGGAAGCAGCCTCCTAAACTGGGCTCCTCCCAGCCAGACTCAGGCAGAGAAAGAACCGTTCCCAACCATGTCCCCATTCACACCTCAGGGGCACCCCAGGGCACATGCTGGCAGCAAGGAGGGGACCCTCCTTACCACCAACTAAACCCCAGGGTTCTTATGCAGACCTCCCATCAGGAGAGGACCAAGAGCACGGGGAAGCAGCAAGACCCCCCTCTGGAGAGCCCCACATCGAGTGCTAGGTCACGACTGCAGCCAGTCTAACCCACAACATTTGCTGCTCAGCTCCCAGCGAATGAGGAGGAAAGGACACTGGATGCCCACAAGCGACAGGACCTAACTGACAGGACCAAGGGAGGGCGGCAGCCCTCAGAAGCACTGGGGTAAGAGTTCAGACCATCCAGTGCAGGATGTCACTGTGCCCTTGGCACGTGTCTGAGAGCTGTTCTGCGGCTGGGTCTCTGCTCTGCATCTGGATCCACGGGCAGAGGTGGGGCTAGCTCAAGGGGGTGGATCCACCACTGCTCAGCCTCCTCCTAGCAGTAAGTAATTCAGGCCAGAGGTAGGTAAACCTCAGACCCTGAATAATTACTGCCCTGTGGGGGATTTCCAGCCCTGATGTGAAACAAGGAACTGAGACTTCTTCGGCGTCTATCCGCTCACTGCTCCCTTTTCTCCTCGCATCAACGGCTCCCACTCCATTCGAAATCCCCGGTCTCTTGGCAGTGCAGCTAGACGTGTGCAGCCCTGGTGGCAAAGGGGAAACCCTGTACTCCCCAATTTCAAGAACTGGTGAGACCCAAAGGCAGACCTCCCCCCCCAAAAATGTGACTTCCACACAGCTGGTTTTAAAGTGAACCAGCTTTTACCACTGACCTGGTGGGCTTTAAGCCCCTGAAGGAGTTGGTGTGGGCTGTGCTGCGTAGATGCACAGCCACAGTGTGGTCTCGGGCTGGCCAGACAGGCGGGCTGAGTCCCACCTCAGCGTGTGCTGTTTCCAGGGCCTGGCAGGGAGACTCCAGTGCCTGTGTCATTTACCGGGTGGTCTGCAGCTCAGGGCAAGCATCAGGGATGGGCTGAAGGCCCTGCTGTTGGACATCTCTCCAGCTCTAGTAAGTCATTTCAGCCTGACTCTGACAGAACCACTCCTTGTTGGGTTCCTGCAGGCACCAAAGTCTCTAGCTTCTCTTTCTCGAAACTCCATTTTACAGATAAGAAATCTGAGGGTCCAGAAAGGCAACAGAAGTCCAGTGCTCACCACGCAGCTGAAGATGGAGGAGAGTGGCTTTACACTAGCCTGGCACAGGGCCTGCCCACCATACAGAGCCCAGCTGGTGCTTTACTGGGAGGAGAGGGGGCTCCCAGACACCACCAGGCTGGTGACAGCCTCCAACCCACATACTCTCCTCGACCTGCCACAGTGGGAAAATGGACAGCTTAGAGTTCCTTGTAGCCACACAGGGTTGGCTTCGTGCCCAGAGCACCAACAGATGGTCTCTGGGCTGCCTGTCTCCTGCCTAGGGTGCTCTAGAGCGGGAGAGATGTCCAACAGCAGGGCCTTCAGCCCATCCCCGATGCTTGCCCTGAGCTGCAGACCACTCGGTAAATGACACAGGCACTGGAGTCTCCCTGCCAGGCCCTGGAAACAGCACACGCTGAGGTGGGACTCACCCTGCCTGTCTGGCCAGCCCGAGACCACACTGTGGCTGTGCATCTACGCAGCACAGCCCACACCAACTCCTTCAGGGGCTTAAAGCCCACCAGGTCAGTGATAAAAGCTAGTTCACTTTAAAACCAGCCATGTGGAAGTCACTTTTTTTTTTTTTAAAGCAGAATAGTCTAGACTAGAATTTACAAAAACCAATTAGCTCAAAAGGAACTGTTCATCAGCAAGCAAGCTGTCCTTCCAAACCAAAACACGACACAGATGGCACCCAGAAGCAAGCAAACCTCGCGCTTTTCGACACGCTGAGCATTCTAAGGTCATCCTTGGCTGAGTCACCATGCCCTGCCAGCCCCATGGCAGGTGTGAGTCGTGTCTGCCAAGGGTGTGCGCACAGGTGAAAGGGGCTTTGCCAGGCGAGTGTGTGTCTGTGATTTGGTCCCAGCCTCACTCTTCAGCCACAGCAAGTTGCTGATGAACTTTACATGTTCCCCAAACAGGTGCCGTTCTGTGACTCAAACTGCCTCGACCACAAGTCGGTGCAAGAGGTGAGCCTGGCGGTGGCCAGCATGTGTCCCACGCCCCTCCTCGAGCAAGGAAAAGTCGATGTGCCTTGAGTCTAACCCCCAGCTCTGCAAGGTGCAGCCTCCTGGCTCCGCTCTGCCTTGCTCTGTCCACAGCCAGGCAGGCACCAGGGGAACCTTCCTCAGGCAGATGCCCTGACAGCGCCCTGCCTGGCTTTCAAAGGCGCCTCCCTCTGCCAGGACCCCATGGGAACCTCACACCCACAGGAGCTAAGTCACTCTCATTCACGGCTGCTGAGAGGAAGAGCGACACTGGGGCGGGGGCTGTGTCTCAGCCGCAGTCACCAAGCTCACCGCTTGCAAAAGCACAAAAGCACTTCCTCATCAGCAGGGGCCCTCTGCTCCCCGGGAGTGTCCACAGCTGGAGGGTGGCCACTGCCTGCGTGGCCCTGCCTGCTGTACACTCACAGCCCGCAGAGCACCCGTGGCCAGAGCAGCCGACTGCAGCTGCGGCTTGGCCCAGGCAGCCGGCAGAGAACACTGCCTGACCTCATGAGCAGCCCAGGGCCGCTACCATGAACAGCGGCCAACCAGGGCACTGCGTGAGAGGCCTGCGGAGGTGAGAGGCCTGCGGAGGTGAGAGAGGCTTGCAGACAAAGCGGGGGAAAGAGGCGGAGACCAGCACTTCTCTCCATAGTGCTGGCCCTCAAGCCCTTCTCTCATCTCTCCCAGCAGCGCTTCCCAACAAAACCACAAGCTTCAACTCTCCTGACCTCTGAATCAGGTCAACACACAATTCCCGTTCTAACTTGGCCCTTTCAGAGAGTGCACGAGCTCTCAATGTGTCACATCTGGGAGCTGGTTCATTCCTACACTTTGCAGTTGCAAAGTCAGAAAGCCAAGCAGAGTGTCTTCTACCTGCATCCATGCTCGCAGAAGGGTCTGGTTGTCAGTGCCTGTGACAACATACAGCACACCAGGTGGGTTCCTCCCTCCCAGCCGTGCTCTCGTGGAAACAGCCAGTAAGAATACCAGCTGTATAAGATGGAACGTCTGATGCCCGTGGGAGGGGCACACACAGTGCTCGGCCCACATACACCCAGAATACTGGCACCCCACAAGGAGAACCAGCCAGCTTTTTAGGAAGCGATGGGGCCAGCCTCCAAGAGGAGGCTAAGTGAAGCTGTGAGGGGACGGCAGGGCACTGCCACGCTGCAGTGAACCCTCCTGGCGCTTGGACTGGGTAAAGAAGCAGCCGGGCCGGACCTGGCTTCCAGTCCCGGCCCAACCAAGACGTGAAGGAAGACCAGCCACCAACCCGAGCCTGGCTCTCCTTCCAGGAGTCAGGAAGCCTGCGCGGAATGTTGGGAAATCCACAGATCATCTGTAGACACTGAGGCATGCTGACTACCCTCTGGGGAGACTGTGCCCACAGGGGTCAGGCCAAGGCGGCCCTGTCCACTGCCCACCAGGCCATTCTGTGGTTTCTAAGATCCTTTCAAAGCAGCGCAGTGCCCAATGCAGCGCCAACAGTTGACCAGAGTGCTCCCTGCGCTGCTATGGGAGCCTGAGAACAGGGGAGAGCCTAAAATTTCCTCAACAAGGCACCAAACACAGGCCAGGGAGATAACAGGAAGGGCTGGTCATGGCCCAGTGCTGAGGCATGGGTAGAAACGGCCGAAGGCAAGGACAGAAGCAACAGGTGAGGCACCGCAACTGAGGCTGAACTGAGCAGCCAGGAACACCAAGGTGGCAACACCCAGCAGGCGCCGATACGACATCCGAAGGACTACGGAGGAGGAAGCCGGGCCATACCCCTTCTCAGAGGGCTCAAGCCCAAACTAGCCCCAGAACCTGAGGCTGCCAAGGCTTGATGGGTAAAAGTGACCACATCCACCACTGCCGACCAGGCTGCCTGGGGTAAGCAGTGAGGGTGAGTCACAGACATGCGACAGACACGCAGGGTCTGCTGGCCCTCACCTTCCTGGGGACTCCACATGGGGTCACCATGTCTGTTCTAAGAGCAGAGTAACAGGAACTGCCAGTGCCACAGTGGATATGTCACTTGGCAAGTCACAGGTTAGGTATGGAGGAGCCCTCATCTCCTTCCACAGAACAGGATCTGACATCTGCAGACTCACCAGGCCCTAAAGGTAACTGAGGGTTGGGTGCACCTATCCTGCATGATACAACAGCCATCAAGCAGGACACGGCCTAATGGGCTGCACCACACACTCCGGGGCAGAAAGCATGAGTGGACACAGCACACGGAGGTGAGCAGAGCGCTCCAGGGCCCCACCTGGCCCACTCAGCCGTTCCTGCAGCTGCGGAGTGGGAGGGCGACAAAAGTGTCCTACAGGCTCCTGGCAGGGGAACAGCAGACACACAAGAACACCAGGACCTAGCCTGACTGGCTCACAGTAAGCACTCAGGAAAGCGCATCAGCACGGACCCGTCACAGGACTACACTTGAGAGGGACCAGGTTCTAGGCCACCTCTTTGCCCCACCTGCTGCCCTACGCTTTGTGTGGAGCCAGAACTTGAGCAGTGGGTGGGGACTTTCTCAGCAGGCATTCCTGCAACAGCCACCGGGAGAAAACCAAGGACATCATCACATGGAATAGGAAGGGAAGTCTGTGCATGGTATCAAACATCATGCAAGGATGAACATTCACACCCCAGGACCCAGCAAATCCTAGGGACCAACAGAAACCTGAGCGCACACGTGCTGAGAACAGTCAGAGTGGCCGTATTCAGAACAGTCCCATCTGAAAACCATCCACATGCCACCAACACTAAACAGATAATGAAGTCATGATCTAGCTGTTCAATGTCAAATGAAGACAGTACTGCTATACAAAACATCAAAGACAGAACCTCAAAACAAGTCGAATGAAAAAACCAGATACAAAAGAATACATCTGTTTTGGACTGGAAGCTCAAAAGCTGGCAAAATTTGTCCATGGTGACAGAAGTCAGGGGAGCTGGGGGTGGGGAGAGCCTAGGAGATGGAGGAAGAATGGCTTCTGGGGAGAAGCTCTAGTCCATGACCTGGGTGGGAGTTACTGGGGTATGTTCACTTCACAAACATGCACTGAGATATAAACTTAGAACTTACACACTTTTCTGGGTATATGCTATACTTTTAGGAAAAACTGGTCTGAGAAGCCGTCCCATCCTAGAAACAGATGCCAGAGCTACTGGGGTTGAAGAGGCTGGAGAGGTACTGGTAAGCCAGCCCCATGCCCTCCATATGGGGGGCAAAGACCCTCTGAAGGTCCCATAGAACAAGGTCTGAGAACGTGGCCCAGGAGCCCAGGCTGCCTCTGGAATACCCAGCACATGCTATGCTTCACAGCTCACAGAGAAAGGCGTCCACACCGCTCCCACCCTGGGCAGAGGCCAGTCTGGGGAAAGCACGGACGTTCTGAAGGCTCTAGAGCAGGAGCACTGAGCAGGTCAGTGTTCCCAGGAAGAAGCAAGCTCCTAAGTTACTGAAGAGAGGCGGGGCAGGCAGCGGCCACTGCGTGGGCATCACTAGCTGGCACCCTGGGTGGGTGGGCCTCTGCCTCCTACCACTTAGGTTCTCTCCTAAGACCACAGACCTCCAGAGAGGTGTTATGCCACTTCCCCAATGAGGAAGCCAGGGTGCCCGTTACACACCTGGCCACAGTTTCAATACTAACCTAACCTTCTAATCTTGTGCAGTTAGCCCCTGTCTGCCTCCATGCAGTGGGCCACCAGCAAGTCATATTGATGCCAAGCGCAGCTGGTTCAAGGGAGCAGTGGAACAAATCAGATAAGGGAAATTCCGCATGCCTACACCAGAAATGAAGATAGAAAACAAAACTAAAGTGGGGAAGGCAGATTAACATTCAAAAATCAATGTAATCTGCCATATTAAGAGGCCAAGAAGGAAAAGCCTATGATCATTTCAACAGATGTAGAGGAAAAAAAAAATTGGCAAAATTGAACATCCATTCCTGATGAAAACTCTCAGCAAGCCAGGAACAGAAGAGAACTTCCTCGGCCCAGCAACACCCACAGCGAACATCACACCTGATGGCAAAGAGCCAAATGCTTTCCCCCAGGAACAGGCACAAAACCAAGGATGTGTGCTCACCATTTCCACTCATTTTTGTCAGGAGATTCCACCTAGTACAATAAGGCAAGGGAAAGAAAAGGAAGAAAGAAGAGGGAGGGAGGAAGAAAAATCCATCTAGACTGAAAAATGAGAAGTAAAGCTTCTTTATTAATAAATAACAGAACAGTCTATATGGAAAATCTTATAAATTCTACAAAATAAATGAGTTTAACAAGGCTGCAAGATATACGTTCAATATAAAATTCTATGGTATTTCTATACACAAGCAACATTCAGAAATTGAAAAATTTTAAACCAATTCCATTTACAACAGCAATTAAAAGTATGAAGGACTTGCAGATATATTTGACCAAAGACCTCAACAATGAAAACTACAAAACAGGGCTGAGAGACATTAAGAGGGGCATCAGTTAATGGAAAGATTGCTATTGTTTAGTCGCTAAGTCATGCCTGACTCTTGTGAGCCCCATGGACTGCAGCCTGCCAGGCTCTTCTGTCCATGGGACTTCCAAAGCAAGAATACTGGGGTGGCTGCCACTTCCTACTCCAGGGAATCTTCCTGACCCAGGGATCCAACACTCGTCTCCAGCATCAGCAGGCAAATTATTTACCACTGAGCCACCAGTGAAGCCCAATGGAAAGCTATATCAAGATAATAGCTTGGAAGAGTTGATACTGTTAAGATGTCAACTCTCCCCCAAACTGATCTATAGACTCAATGCAACTCCAAATGGAATTCCAGCAGGGTCTTTGGGAGAGATTGACAACTTGATTCTAAAATTTATATGGAAACATAAAGTTCCTAGAAAGGTAACAAACTTGGAAAAAAAGAAAATTGGAAGCCCATATTAGAAGTATGGTACTGGTGCAAAGACAAACTGAACAGATCAATGCAACAGAATAGTCCTTTAACAAACCCACACAGGGGCAGCTAGCTGATTCTTAACAAAGATGGTAAGGCAATTCAGTAGTGAATGAATAATCTTTCAACAAACAATGCTGGAATAACTGGGTAGCCATAGGCAAAAAACAACACTGAAAGAAAATATCAAACTCGTGACCTCTATCTCACAAGATACACAAAAATTAACAAAATAGATCATAAACCTAAGAGTTAAACTACAGAATGTTGTCTTTTCTACAGAAGAAAACATAGGAGGAAAATCTCAGTGATCCTGGGTTTAAAAGGCAAAGACTTTAGTAATAACACACAAAAAGAACAAACTACAGAGAAAACAAACTGAATTTCATCAAAATTGAAAATATTTGCTCTTCAAAAGATGACACTGCTATGAAAAGGAAAAGGCAAGCCACAGACTAGGAGAAAAGATACACAAATCATGATCTAAAACAGGATTTGTCTCTAGAATATATAAACACCTCTTTCAATAATTACACAAAGAACCCAGGGGGGGGGGGTGGGCAAATGATGTGAACAGATATTCAAATCTTTCACCAAAGAGATATGCATGGCAAACACAAATACTTCAAGAGATACTCAACATTATTAGTCATAGTGAAAGTTGCTCAGTTGTGTCTGATTCTTTGCGACCCCATGAACTATACAGTCCATGGAATTCAGGCCAGATACAGGAGTGGGTAGCCTTCCCCTTCTCCAGGGGATCTTCGCAACCCAGGGACTGAATCCAGGTCTCCCATATTGCAGGCGGATTCTTTACCAGCTGAGCCACAAGAGAAGCCCAAGAACAGCCTATCCCTTCTCCAGGGAAGAGAGAAATTCAATTTCAAATTAAAGCCATCATGAGATCTCACTATATACCTATTAAAAAAGCTAAAGTTAAAAAGACTGACCATACTAAGTGATCACCACTTAGTGATCATCACTAAGTGTGGGGTGGGGTGGCAGCATAAAATGGTATAATCATCTCGGAAGACATTCTGACAGATTATTAAGCAACCCAAAAGTCCATCAACATATGTATGATAAATTGCAGGATACTCATAAAATGAAACATTACTTAGCAACAAAAAAAGAACAAACTATTGATATATACAACATACATGAATCTCAAAAGAAGGAAAGAACAAACAGCCTAGATCAAAAAAAGAGTACACGATTTTACAAAATTCTAGAAAAGGTAGATTAATCTACACTGACAATAGATTAGCAGTTGCCTAGGGAGGTGGGCTGAAGTGAAGATTACAACGGGACAAGAAAGAAATTTCAGAAATATGTTTAATACCATGATTGTGGTGGTGATTTTTCGAGTGTATTCACAGATCAAAATATATCCAATTGGGTACTTTAAGTGTGCACAGTTTATTATATGTCAATTATACCTCAATAAATTTGTAAAATGACTATGGAGGCAGATGACAGATGCAACAGGTCCTAGAAAAAGGAGGAGGGGGTGGGAGGCAAGAGAAGGAAGGCTTCTTTGTTGGAGGTTAGCTCCCCCTGGGGTGGAGGGAGCGGCATGAGCCCCTTCTCCCTTCAGGAAAATGAAGGCTGTCACGCCCAGACCTCCCAGGTGTATCATAAGACTGTGTGACAAAAGCACGTGTGTGTAACGCACTCCTCATAAGAGACTGGGCTCCAGTCGGCTGAGGCATCATCCCAACCCATAGAGCTGCGCCCCTCCCCCACCCCACCCATGCTGCTTGCCCTGCAACACCTGTGCCCCAACAGACCCCACAGCCTGACCTGGGCCTGGAAAAGGGCTAGGACATGCACTGTGCTGGAGCTGGTGGCAGTGTCTCACAGGCTGTGAAATGGCAGGCTCACCAGCTCCCTGGGACTGTTGCTTCAGGACATGTGCTCTCCTCAGCCTGCCTGAGGGGTTTTGTCATCCTTCAACTGGAGACCCTGGAGAGGGAACCAAACTCCCGTCCTCACATGGGAAAGGCCAGTGGCCACAAACATCTACAGAATGTCTTAGGTAAACAGCAGTCTGTTCTCCTCTCAAACAGTTGGTGTGAGCGATAACCTATTTCCATCCTCCTGACAAGAAAACAGCCTCTGAGCATCTGACAGCTTCTTTCTCCCCCTCACTCCTCAGTTTTCTCCAATGTATTAGGCTCCTGGGCCTGAAAATGTCTGAAATCTTGCCCTCCTCATCCCTCTAGACAGCTGAGCTAGCCCCTTACTACTCTCAAGCGTGAGTGAATGAAGGACAGATAGATAAATGAAGTCCCATCTTACTGTCCTCAGCTGCTGGGCACCGTGTTAAGCCAAAGTTATACACATCTCAGGGGTCTCCCTCTGCAGCAAGCTGGGATCTGCAGTCACCAAGTTAACATCCGGAAGGCAAACAGGCCTTTCCTGTTGCCAGCTGTCACCTGCACCAGCCGCCCCACAAGGGTCATAGGGAATAGGGAGGTGACTCTCAGTGCTGCTCACACATAGCCCCGTGGAAGACAAGGGAAAAAGCATCAGGTCTGGGTGGCTAGCAGAGGGAAGGCTGGGACAAGAGCAGCAGAAGGCCATGACCAGGGTGGCCATTTTGGCCAGTAGGACCAATGGCCTTGGGGAGAGTTCTACTTTCAACACAGTGGTCCTAGAAGTTAACACAATGACAAAGATTTTTTTCCAAATTGCCTTGGCCACCATGAAATGATTCCAAAGGATTACATAAGCAGGGGGAAGGAAAGCCAGGTGAGATTTTTGTGAAGGCAACATTAAAGCAATGGGGAAGTCAAACACCACAATCCAGTGTGCCAATTCAGTGATGATCTGCAAGGTGGTAGCACTGCCCGACATGCAGCTAAACGGAAGGCTGCTAGCAGAAGATTAGGGCACAGGGGAGGACCTCGATGGCTCCCGAAGCCCTCTACTACCAAGAGCCAAATCAACTGCTTCCTCCCAATCTTTCCTGAAGGGGACCCTTGGGAAAACCTGACCACTCAACAGTCGTCCCCACTGGGCTGGGTGGACCCCATCGGCACCGTCTGCCTCACCCCAAACCCACAGGGGAAGGGTGGCAAAACTGATCCCAAGGATGAGCGCCTGCCCCGGCTGAACGTCAGAGGACAGCCCTGCAGAGACATGACATCCTGGCCACCAAACGTCCAAGGCAAGGCAGGGCCCAGCTCCAGAAGCACCACAGCAGCTTTTCCTTGCTTTAAATGTTCCAGCCAAAGAACACTGAGAACTGGGAACACAGAAGACTTCGCTTTTTACTCTATTTCCCTCAGTATATCATTTTTCTATTATTATCTCCTCACTATTTTAAACCAATTTTTTAAAACTTTTTAAAAAAGTTTATTTCTTCCCTTTTCTGTAGCCACCATTACAGGTGGATACTAAACAGAAGTGACAAGGCAACTAGATGAAGAAACAGCACAAGTTTTCACTGAAACTTACATTAACACTGAAGTGGAAATTGAGAGAGCGCTCTACCTGGGCCTCGCAGGCAGCGCTAGTGGTAAAGAACCTGCCTGCCAATGCAGGAGACTGAAGAAACACAGGTTCAATCCCAGGTTAGGGAAGGTCCCCTGGAGGAGTCATGGCAGCCCACTCCAGTGTTCCTGCTTGGAGAATCCCATGGTCAGAGGAGCCTGGCGGGCTACAATCCATGGGGTCGCAAAGAGCTGGACATGATTCAGCGTGCGGGCTGTCAATGCACCCAAACTGCTCTGCCCAGGTAAGTTTTAACCAAAGTTGAGGACCTTTCAGCCCTGCCTTGCCTCATCTCTCGGACCCTGGGCAGATCCTGACATCCCTCTACATCCTCCTTTCAGAGCTCTTCAAGGCACAATCTCAGACCCTTTCCTTCTCTCACCGCACTTCTCCACTGCCTGAGTAGTCCCACCCCCAGGCAGCTCCACAGCTGCATCTGGGGCCCAGGCATCACCTCTGGATGCACCTAGAGGCGCTTCTGCATCTGACAGGTACTGAGGCTTTTTAAGTACCACTGGCTGACTCCACTGCTCCCCACCCTCAGAAGTGAGCTAGGACCCTTGGTGCAGGCAAGCCTCCCTTTCTCTCACCTCCAAATAACCCCACTCACACTAGCCCCATTAGACATGCCTTTTTTAAAAATGTTTTTAATTGAAGGATAACTGCTATACAAAACTGTGTCGGTTTCTGCCACTCACCAACATGAATCAGCCGTAGGTGTCCACCTGTCCCCTCCCTCGTGACCTCCCTCCCCATCCCATGCCTCTAGGCTGTCAGAGCACTGGGTCGAGCGCCCTGCGTCACACAGCAAGTTCCCACTGCCTATCTATTTCACACACGGTAATGTGTGCGTCAATGCTACCCTCCCGATTTATCCCCGCCCCCCCCGCCATGTGTCCACAGTCTGTTCTCTGTGTCTGAGTCTCCACTGCTGCCCTGCAAATAGGTTCATCAGTACCATCTTTCTAGATTCCATATCTGTGCATTAATAGACAGTATTACTTTTCTCTTTCTTACTTACTCCACTCTGTATAATAGGCTCCAGGTTCATCCACCTCATTAGAATTGACCCAAATACGTTCCTTTTTATGGCTGAGTAATGTACGTGCCACAACTTCTTTATTCATTCATCTGTCGACAGACATCTTGGTTTGCTTCCATGTCCTAGTTATTGTAAATAGTGCTGGGATAAATACTGGAGTACACGTGTCATTTTCAAATACGGTTTCCCCAGGATATATGCCCAGTAGTGGGGTTGTTGGGTCATATGGTAGTTTTATTCCTAGTTTTTAAAGCAATCTCAATACTGGCTGTATCAATTTACATTCCCACCAACAATGCAAGAAGGTATCCTTTTCTCTACACCCTCTCCAGCATTTGTTTGATGATGGGCATTCTGACTAGTACGAGGCAATACTCACTGTAGTTTTATTTGCATTTCTCTAATAATGAGTGATAGTGAGCATCTTTTCATGTGTTTATTAGCCATCTGTACGTCTTCCTTGGAGAAATGTTCATTTAGGTTTTCTGCCCTCTTTTTGACTGGGTTGTTTGTTTTTCTGGTATTGAATTGTATGAGCTACTTTTGCATTTTGGAAATTAATCGTCCGTTGTTTAATTTGCTATTATTTCCCCCCATTCTCAGGGTTGTCTTTTCACCTTGTTTATAGTTTCCTTTGCTGTGCTAAAGCTTTTAAGTTTAATTAGGTCCCACTTGTTTATTTTTGTGTTTACTTCCATTATTCTAGGAGGTGGGTCATAGAGGATTTTGCTGCGATTTATGTCAAGTAGTGTATTGCCTCTAAGAGCTTTATAGTTTCTGGCCTTTCATTTAACTCTTGAATCCATTTTGAGTTTATTTTTGTGTATGGTGTGAGGAGCTGCTCTAGTTTTATTCTTTCACATGGAGCTGTCCAGTTTTCCTAGTACCACTTACTGAAGAGGCTATCTTTTCTCTACTGTATAATCTAAGGCATGCCTTCTTTGGATCCTGATTTCAACCCTGATAAGGTGGACCTGAGCTCACCTCCTAGCCAACTTATGACGGCTGCTTTGTCTGAGCATGCCTATATCCAGCCCCGTAACTTTTTACACAGACTGACCAGGCTCAGTGATGAGGACCTGAGGCTTGATGGTGCCCAAGCTCCTCGCCCTCAGTTCTGGAGTTTTCCTCCACCCACTCTGGTCTTCCTTTCCTCTGAGAACATCTTCTAGGCCACTACCTTCATCACTCTTGAACCCCAACAGCCTCAGGAGGCAGATAACAACAATATGGCTCAGGTCTGACCTCACAGGCCAAGTTCTGCCTTAGCCCCTCAAGCCCCAACCAGCCTGAGCCATGGCAGTGTTTCTCTGGGTGACTTTCCTGCTCTTATCCAGAGTCTGCAACAATTATGTAGTTGAAACTGCATCACAGATACTAGTTTTTCTTTTTTTCATTGAACACTTCTTCTGTTGCTACATACTCTTCATAATGATCTTAACGTCCCATTAATGCATCATAATTTCCTTGACTTTCCCCACTGCTGGGCATCCCATCTCCTTCTGGGTTCTCCTACTGCAACCAATGTTGTAATGATCATCTTCACAACTTCTTTATTTCATTTTTCCCTCAGAAATAAATTCAGGTGTTCAACTCTGCCCTAGGGGTCCACATACTTTCATGGCGACTGGTACTGCCTCAACTGGTTTTCACTCTCACCCTGGGCCATGCAATGACTCCACTACAAAGAGGAGGAAGAAAGCACAGCCAAATCTGCTGTACCCTGCGCGGGGTCCTGAAGAGGCGAGCCCAGCTGTCTGGCAGACTGGACTCAGATGTCAGGGCTGTTATCTTCTCTTGCCTTCGTCATCTATTCCAGGACTCCACCAGCAGGAAAGCAGAGAGCACCCAGTGCACACAACCCTCCAGGACCAGCACTAAGGTTGCTCTGCCCTGTCCCGCCCCCCCACTCCGAGGCTGCCGAGAAGACAGGTGAAGATCAATGGGACTGTCACTCTACCTGGGGAGGTCGGCTAGGACAGAAGCAAATATGACATGAATCTTGCTGAAACCTAGAGCAATTTTTACAGTTTGGTGGTGAGATTAGCAAGAGTGACTGAGATCTGCCAGGAGAACACAGCCAGAAGACAGAGCTGCCACTTCCAAGGAGAAAGGTGCCCTGCACACAGAGAGGGGATGGCTGTCTCCAACAGCAGGAAAAGCTTGGACATGGGAGCCAAAACCATTCAGACTGCACACTGAAACAGCTGCAGCTCATAGAGAGAAGACACCAGAATTCATTCAGTGGCTAAGTATTTACCAGGAAAAATGTGTTTGTGCTGAGGAGGAACTCAGGGAGCAAGAGGAGCTGGAGGGACTTACATTCATGGCAAGGAAGAAAGGAGACTGACAAGGAAACAAGACAAAGTGACTGTATGCAAAGCTATAAAGAAAATTACCAATGTGACACACTAGAGGAAGGCTTCCTCCCAGCCCAGGGCCAGAAGAGGTGGTCATCTCAGCCTGGAATCCCCGAGAGAACCTGGGGCAGCAAAGGGTCTGGAGCAGAATGCTGGCCCCAAACCATCTTCAGAATAGCTGGCCTCCAAGACACTCCAATCAAGAGAACCATCCCAGGAGTCAGCTCCAAGGGCACTGATGCCATCTTGGACAAGGAGCCTGCGGCCTGCAGCCCAGATCCCAGCAGGACAGGGGTGGGGTCTCGACCCCAGAGTGTGCTGCATTCAGCTCCCGCCAGCCAGCACTCAGGAACCTTGGGAGCCAGCTGTTATACACAGCACTGTTAAAACATGCAATGATTGTGGTACAGTGGATGAGACTCCGCCTGCCAACGCAGGGGACACGGGTTCAATCCCTGGCCCAGGAAGATTCCACATGCCTTAGAACAGCTAAGTCCATGTGCACAGCTACTGAAGCCCGCGCGTCTAGAGCCCATGCTCCATAACGAGAGAAGCCCCTGCACTGAGAAGCCTGTGCACTCCAATGAAGACCCAGCACAACCAAAAAGAAAATAAGCAATTTTAAAAGAAATGCTATGATAAGGGGTGGTTGGGACTGCCAGCTGAAGGCTGCTGTGGGCAGGCAGTTATCTCCTGCCTGGCAGTATTCTAAAATTTCTAGAAAAGCCACATATCTGGATTTTTGTAGGAAACCTCCATTTGTATTTTTGTGGCTAATTACAGTTTTAAAAATACTGTAACAATGTCAGAAATCCTTGAGCTCTATCCAGCTCACAAATCATCTCTATTTATGCTCAGTGTCACGGAGACTGCAGACACTAACAGTGATAAAATTGCACAAGCAGGCCTGTGTGTTGGGTGGATACGACCTGTATTAACTCAGTGAATCCTCAAAACAACCCCGGGAGATAGGTATTACTACTACCTCTCATCTTCTGCATAAGCACAGTGAAACTCCAAGATGTTAGGTAACTTGCCCAAGGCCACACAGTCACAGAGCCAGATCAAGTCCAGGCAGTGTGGCTCAAGTTGGTCTTGTAAGCTTTAGGTTTCTAGTTCCTGAAAAACAAAGGCACCAACATGCATAACAGAGACAGTGTCTAAGGGAGTAGGTAGGAATGAGTTCAGAGCTCCTCTGACAAACGCTCTGGTGAAAACAGATACCACTTGAGATGTTCCTCTGAGCAGCAAGGATGGATGCCACCTCTGTGTTACTTCTGCTGCCATATTCCTGGTCTGGGGTGACTGCTGTACTAGATCACTTGAGTTCCTATCTGTTTTATAGCACATGTTCTGGATTTAACATTTTTTAAACAAAGTTCTAGAATTTTTTTAAGACTAGCTTTTAAGTGGAATTTTTATTGCTTCTTAATAAACCATTTGTGGTTTAAAAAATTTGTAATTTACTTTAGCACTCCCTTTTACTTCTCACAGGATATCTTCATTTGGATAGGTTTTTTTGTTTTTAATTGATGTCTAGTTGATTTATAATGCTGTGTTAGTTTCAGGTATTCAGCAAAGTGATTCAGTGTTAACATGGCTAAAAGAGGCAAATATCGTATGATATCATTTATAGGTAGAATCTAAAAAGTGATGCAAATGAATTTACTTACAGAATTAAAACAACTCACAGACATTAAAAACAAATTTACAGTTACCAACGGGGAAAGGGGGAGGGATAAGTTAGGAGTCTGGGATTCATATACACTATGACATAAAATAGGTAAGCAGCAAGAACCTACTGTATAGTGTAGGGCACTATACTCATATCCTGTAATAATCTATAGTGGAAAAGAATCTGACAAGGGATATATGTGTATGTGTGTGTGTAAAATTGAATATAACTAAATCACTTTGCTGTATACTTGAAATCAACAACACTATAAATTAACTACACCTCAAATTTTTTTAAGTGTAACAATTTTTAAAATTTGAAAACAAAGATGATGAAATACTCACTTTTCCCCCACAGTTACTATTATTTGGGCCTTCCTAGGTGATGCTAAAGCTGAAACTCCAGTACTCTGGTCACCTCATGTGAAGAGTTGACTCATTGGAAAAGACTCTGATGCTGGGAGGGATTGGGGGCAGGAGGAGAAGGGGACGACAAAGGATGAGATGGCTGGATGGCATCATGGACTCGATGGACGTGAGTCTGAGTGAACTCCGGGAGCTGATGATGGACAGGGAGGCCTGGCGTGCTGCAATTCATGGGGTCGCGGAGTCGAACAGGACTGCATGACTGAACTGAACTGAGGTGGCGCTAGTGGTAAGGAATCCACTTGCCAATGCAGGAGATGCGGGTTAGATCCTTGAGCTGGGAAGATCCCCTGGAGAAGCAAATGGCACTCCACTCCAGTATTCTTGCCTGGGAAACTCTATAGACAGAGGAGCCTGGCAGGCCACAGTCCACAGGGCAGCGAAGAGTCGGACACAACTGAGCACAGCATTATTATTTGGGTTTTCAAGTTTGTTCATGACTACCATATCTTGGCCATGTCTACTACTGTAGCATGTATTCCCAAATTCACGTTTGGTGACATCATGCTAGCAGCTTGAAATGAGACATAGTCAGAGTATTTATACCATGGAAACTGGCAAACACTACAAATCAGGGCTTGATCTCTTCTCAGGTTGGTGGCCTCTGTAGAGTCCTGGGCTGTATTCAGACCAATGCCTGTTTTCGCAAAGAGTTTTAAAAGTTTCATTTTATCTATTTTTTATTGATGTGAAATTCACATAACATAAAATCAGCCATGTAAATAAAGTTTTACTGGAATACAGCCATATTCGTTTGTTTACAAATTATCTATGGCTGCTTCTGGGTATGCATAAAGGTGGAGTTGTGACAGAGACGGTATGAGCTACAAAGCTGAATTGAAAATATTTACTATCTGGTCCAGAAACAGTTCACCAGCCCCTGGGATTTAGACTTAAGAAAACAGATTATGCAGATTAAACTTCAAAGTGTGCCATGCCGGCAGGAATAGCACAAACAACTGAGGAAATACTCTTCTAGTATTTGAAAACTATTATCTGATTTTGCAAAGATACTACTTCACTCACTAACATAACAATCATCAGTCAATGTTCATGTCAAAACTAAACTCATAAGTTGACTATGGATACAAAACTTCAACATAAAACAAGGAAAGCAGTCTGAGTGAAACAACTGGCTACATTGGACCGAAAATAAAGTGCTGCATTTCATGATTACTTGCAAACTGTCTGCTACCTATCCTTTCTATCAGTGTAATCATGTATGTATATATGGCATTTTTCCTGGAAAGCCAGCTGTCAAACATTTATAAGCACACCACACAGAGTAAATTAGAGTTCTCTATTACTTCAAAGTGCTTAAAATAAAGCCTGAATGAAACAAAAATCCATTTGCATTACTATAATTCAGCATTACATATAAATGAAAAGAGGAAAGAACTTGCATTCTTTAGATGCTAACTCTTATAAATTATGGTGTACTTAAAAAATGGTTCTAAGTTTTATCATCTCTGCGAGCAAACTGAACTTCTCCATGGTGATTATCAATGTCAAGGAAAAACAAAAAAGCCCAGCTAACATACAAAAGTTATGTTCAAGGACACAGTGCTCCCTTTTAGGAACATCAATAATGTTACTGGGAGATTCAATTAAGTTCAATATTCAGCACATCCCCTAACACTTTACACTTTATTTTTCACAAAACTATACTGAAGAAACGAACTGCTTGCCCCCCATTCCCAGCTCCAGCTTCCCAGTGCCCTGTCTGGACACCCTATTTCTTCTGTGTGCTGTGAACTGACAAGAGTCTGGAGACAGGCAGTGTGACAGCAGGGCGGGGAGGGAGCTTTTACAAAGGTTGGCCAAGAGAAGCTTGAAGGAATCTGAGGTCAGATCTAGGAAGGTGTCCTACACAGCCATGAATGAGGGAGAGGGAAGTATAAATGAGACAAGAAAGGAAAGAAGGAGCCAAGTCATACAGCACCCGTCATTGTTATTGTTCAGTCACTAAGTCGTGTCCAATCCTTTGCACCTCCCTGGACTGCAGTACACCAGGCTACCCTGTCCTTCACTGTCTCCTGGAGTTTGCTTAAATTCATGTCCATTGAGTCGGTGATGCTATCTAACCATCTTACCCTCTGTTGCCCTCTTCTCCTCCAGCCCGCAGTCTTTCCCAGCATCAGGGTCTTTTTCAATGAGTTGGTTCTTTACATCAAGTAGCCAAAGTGCTGGCGCTTCAGCATCAGTCATTCCACTGACATTCAGCATTGACTGGTTTGATCTCCCTGCTGTCTAAGGGACTCTCAAGAGTCTTCTCCAGCACCACAATTCGAAAGCATCAATTCTTCATGACAATAAGGAGAGGGGATGCATGTTCTAATCAGAGGATCTTAAGCCAATGGTATAATCTGATATTAGTTTGGAAGGGGCAAAACGAAGGGAGAAAAGATGATGAAAGGAGAATATACATTTTGGTAGTAGAGTTACCTACCAAAGTCGTCTGTAAGACTTGCAGATGGATTGGGCGTATTAAGGTAGAGAAAAGCAGGGAGCACAGATGACCCCAGGGCTTGAGCAGAGCCACAGCTATGGCAGCAATGACTGCAATGAGGGAAACTTCATACACATCTCTGTCCTGGTGGGCTGGACTCCTGTGCTCTGAGAGTATGAAAAGCATGACGGTGGGCTTGACTGGGGTAAGGAGCTGCACACTCCTGCTCTGAACCTCCCAAAAAGGCACGAGAGATAAAATAACCCTCATCTCTCTGCTGGTAGCAGTATACAGAGGCCCCATGATCCACTCCACGTCTTGATTGCTCTCAGTAGTTCGAGTGCTCTTCAGGCTAAAGCAAGCTACTTTTTTTTTTTTTAACTGTTTAATTGAAAAAAAACAAAACAGCATAGGAAAAGCAAAAACAAAAACCATTCCTATTGCCCCAATACAAAAGCCTCCCATTTCACCCTAAGTTCTAGTTTGTGTGCCTTTCCTAGTTGTGAGATGCTGGCCAAAAAAAAAAAGCTCCTTTTCTTCATCGTGGCAAAGCGTGTCCCCTTTCCTGCAGTCTTCAGGATCAGTCTTCACGGCTCTCTGCTATCTGACTCAGCGGATGCACCATGTTTCCTAAGACTCTCCCATTTAATTAATGATACTAACAATTACTATTGGATAAATATATTCACTAACATTGTTATTAAAAATGATCATGTATTTGTAAATAAATTTCTAAGAGTTAAAAATGTCTAGATCAAAGGACATGACCAAAGCTACACCTCCTGCCACATGAGTATTTCTCAAAAGGAGAAGTTCCCCTGGGTCCTGCCAGTGGGGCCGGGTGGGATGAGGGGGGAAGAGTAGGAGATACAAAATAGCAACAGGACGGTTTACACCCAGTCTTGATTACCTCCCAATGCCATTTCACCTACATATTTAAGTATAAGGTATATATTTTTCAATTATTCATCACATCAGTATTTCCCTATATGGTGGTCTCTGGGAGGTTGTGATTGTTAGCTCTGAGTAAGTTCTCCACATTCAAAGAACACTGCTTCGTAAATTAGGCGATTTCACACACACAGAAATCTGTATTTTGATTCCTTCCCTCCCCTGGTCTGCACTGCAATACAGAGGGATTTGGAGAAGTTCAGGCAGGTAAGTCCGGTTGAGAGTCCCAACCCTAGCACTTCTAAAGAAGTGTGTCTTTCCGTCTACAAGCCTGAGATTTTGTTCTACAACCAATTTTTTCCCACTTCCCCCCAGGGAGCTTTCAGAAATGTGCAAAATTATGCAATGTTGTCTGGTAACTGCTCACACTAAAACGAAGACTATCTTGGGAAAAAATACCATCTGTGAAAACCAAAGTTAAATATCTACAAACTCATCCAGGAGGAAAACTGGCCCCAGCCCCACCCCTCAAGAAAAGCAGGGGCGGGGCGTATACTTGCCTGTGTTCAGTGCCTCCGCTGTGCCCAGCCACCTCCCCGTGGACGTTCCTCACCCTCTAGCGGGCAAGTCTGTCCTCACTTTACAAGAGGACAGCAAGTCTGACAGACTGTCCGCAGTGTCTGTTGCGATTTGTCCAGAGATAAGCACCACAGAAACAGATCTGAACCCAGGTCCACCTCCAAAACCCCTGCATGGGAAACACTTTTCTATCTGCCGATCCATTCAGCTTTTTCATCTGGGGGGAAACGCAGACAATTCTGCACCCATCAACCTGTAGTTAAGAAAAGGGAAGAAGGCTTTCTTCTCCAAAAGACAAGACCTCATGAATGGTGCTGACACAGCTCAGAGGGCCCAGAGATAACAGAAAAACCAGGGGGTGTGATGGGGCGGGGGGTTGCTAGGAGGGGACGGGGGCTGTGCTCTGCACCCCCAAGCTACCCCACGTCCCATGTGGAAAAACACAGCAAAGGCCTCAAAGCACAAGGGATGAGGCCCAGAAGCGCACTGGCCAACTGAGATAGGCATTAAAGTTAAACAGAAATTTTAAAGCGCATTCCTTGGTGGTACCACCCACATGGCTGAGGTTGCCACATGGACAGGCGGGCAGACCATCTCCATCAGCACCAGTGCTCTACCAGGAAGCAAAGAGCTCCGCTGGGATTCTCGCTGTTGCCTCCCCTCCTCACAGTGGGCACAGTGGCCTCCGGGGAAAAAGAAAGCCTCTGAGGTCAGTTGTGTGGTGGCCAGCTACTTCCTCTGGCTAAGCCTGAGTCTCATCTGTAAATGGGATACTATCTATCACAGAGTGAGAGCACAATGAGTTGCTACTGTCCTGCTTCTGTTATGGTCCAAAGATAAAGTCCTCACAAACATGCAACCCTTAAAAGATGACATCAAAAGACACTGGACACTTGGATTTGTTAAGTAGGGTTGCCTACTAGACTGAATGAGATTCCGTCCTTCCAGGCTGAACTCCACCTGCAGGTCTATTACACACTAATAGAATGAAAGCTCCGCTCTCTGCTCCTTCCAGCTGCAAGGTCTCAGATAAGGACAGGTTCCCTCACTCTTTTCCTCATCTTTACCAGAGAAACAGCAACAGCTCCCGCCCTCCTCTAGGTGACTAAGCCCAAGTCAGACACTGCACCAGGCGCCCAGCACGCTCAACCCCTCAGGACAACCCTGCCAGGTGATGGCACAACAGCCACATGTCACAGGTGAGAGACTGAGGCCCAGAGGCTTTAGGTGATTCACCCTGAGGCAGAAGCAACCGAGGAGGACCTGGAGCCACTGTCTCTCCCAGCACAGTGGGGCTTCAGGGTTCAGAACCCTCTTCCAGGGGGAGTCCAGGTGTGGCCCAAAGGAGAGAGGAGGCATGTGCACTCCTGGGGGTGGGGCTGGGACTGAGGGACCATCACGCCACAGAGGCGGCTATGTAAATGCTGCCAAGCCAAAGCTGCCCACCTTCTTGCCTGTCCTGTTTCCAGCCTCTAGAATCTCGACTCCCTAAAACTGAGTGACACACACAAGACACTCTCAACGCCCGAGTGCTGACCACGCCACTATGGCTAGAAGGGAACCGACGCACCACAGGAGGACCCCAAAGGGCTGAGGTCTGGAGAGGGCCAAACAGTCATCACAGGAGAGGGCTGTCCTTTGGAGAACCAGCCACCTCACGTCCAATGCTTGTGAGCCAAGCAGCTGCTCTGCCCAGTCCCCACCAAACCTCAACTCTTTCGACCCTGAACCCAGCTTGGTGTTGCCAGATTAGGCAATGCTTGAAATCCACAGCTTGAAACCAGAGATGGACCCACAGTAAGCTGGTCTTTGGCCCTAACAGAATTAACTATATGCAACAGCAAGAAAGGGACCAAAGCAGAAGGGGACACAGGCAGGCCAGACAAGTTAAAGGTAGGCAAGATCAGATCAGGGTGCCAGAAGACAGTACTCCTTGGACAGCTGGCAAGGGCCTTGCTGTGGGAGGAAAGCTGCACCTTGAGGCCAGAGAAGCAGGTAGGAAGGAAAGAGAACGGAGGGCAGACTATCCAGGTGGGGCTGCAACAGCAGGTCAGGAGCTGATGAGCAGCTGAGAGAGGTTGGAGCAGGGCAGGAGAGAGGATGCCAGAGACTAGGCACACTGTGCTCAGCTGACTCTCTCGGTTGCAAGTGACAGAAAGGTCAGAACAAATAAATGGACTTCACCAAGAAAAGACACCACCAAGTCACCTAGGGCCAACTGAGCCCCAGCAACTTATTCCTCCCCATCCCTCTGGGCCAGTCTTACTCCTGGGCAGGCTGTCCTCACGTGGCAGACCCTAGCAGCAACCTGTTCACATCCTTCCCATTTAGGTCTCCCCCAAGTACCCCAGTAAAGCATTACAACTTTCAAATGGTCACAGGTCCATCCCTGAACCAATCACTGGCCAGGAAAGATGTAGCCCCATGACTGGCTAGACCTCAATCACTAAGCATCCTAAGAACACTCACCAAGGGAGAGAACCTGGGTGAGTTGCCCACCGACAAGTCCATGAACTGTCAGCTACACATCAAGATCCAAGATACTTCAGGCCAGGGGCCACATCCCACTCTCAGCAGAGGATGTCCCACTGGCACATCCGCCAAGGGAAACTAAGGCTGCAAACCTAACTTCATCCAAAACTACATGGCAAACAGCAGAGTCATGCTCCCAACTCAGTTCGCTCATCTCTAAAGCCCACGTTTTCCACCTGGAGAAAGACTGCCTTCTTCACTATGTCATCTACAGAGCTCCCATGCTACCCAGTCAGCCACATGGCCCCAACAGAGAGAGTGAAACATCCCAGTCTTTAATGCATCCTCATGCCCAAGGCCAGCTCCTCTCACAAAGCAGATGATGCCACTTCCTATTTCCTGACTTGGGGGAGCCCACCACCGACAGGACAGAAAACCATGCCAACTATCCTCCTGACAAAGCAGCATCATCCCCAGGGCAAAAGGCAGATGCTTACTCCCCTAACTCTGAGGCAGGCCGCCAAGCAGGTCCAGCAGTAATCCAAAGACAGTCCCCACCTCCTACCAGACCAGTGTCCCCCTGTCGCTGCCCCACCACAAGGGAGGGCTGCAGCCGCCAGGGGCACCTGCGGCTTCTGTCTGCACAGCAGAGCTGCTTCTACAAGCTCCTCAACTTCCTGCAGACACAACCATTTTCACCCCACCTCCAAGCCAAGTCAGAGAGATTCTCCAGAAGCTTTCAAACGGCAAGTGGATCCATCCTTGTCTGAGCCTTCAAGAGTTCAAATCCCAGAGCTGCTACGTTTCCTACCACGTGGAACAAGCCTATCCACACGACATACGTGGTGTCAAGGACAAAAAAACAAGAGCAGCTTCGCTCTCTGTTCTCACACTCCAATTTCAATCCCAAACAACATTTTGACTCGGTGGTGCAAAGGGAAACCTTACAAACAAATGCAGGATGAGCTCGCCTCATGAAGGAGGTTGACGGTGAGAAGTGAAGCTCCTGCATGCAGCAGCAGCAGCTTTGGCTTGCTGACCAGCCTTCAAAGGGAGAACTTGAAATGCTTAAGAATAAGAAACTCCTTTAAAATAGAAGCGAAAGTGAAATGTCCATTCACAAACCTCTCTGCCCCCAGACACGCCTCAATCCTAACACGTGGCCCACATTTGCCACTGCCCAGCTGCCAGCATCCAGCCAAAGCGGAGCAGACATCACCAACTTTGGGTCTTGTCAGAGCTCCCCAAACACACAGGAAGGGGAAAATGAAGGGCCATGAAAGATCACCTGACCCACTCTATCTCAGCTAACCTAAGTGAAAGAAACCAAACTCTGAAATCCAAGTAGGTGCCAGCTTCTGTTAAGCAGGGGAAGGGGACAGTTAAGAGAAAATGGGCACAACAATCAGCTGTGACCAGGCCTCCCAGGAGCCATCCATGCTGAGCCTGAGAGGACACAAGACTGGAGAGCTCAGCTGCTGCTTGGCCACGGGCACCATCTCCTCCCACCCAGCCTCGCCCAGGCGCGCGCGGGACACAGCACAAGCAGGGCGGGGCTGGGGCTCCCCTGGACTCCCAGAGGGCTCCTTCGCCCAGGATGGGGCCAGAAGCTGCAATCAGGCACCTGCGCCAACACAAGGCACCCAAGTGTGGCTGCAGGCAAATCAGAGTCTGCAGTTCAGCCAGAACAAGGGGTACTTAGAACCCCATGCTGCGATCTGACGCCATGCAAACCACCCATTGCTTACTCCAGAACTTATATTTCAGTTATGTCCATTCTGTCACCTGGACCCAATCCCGGGCCCAGCACAACACTCAACTACTTGAAGGCGCGAGCTTATCAAAATTTTAATTTTTAAAGAGGTAACTAAAGCAGCACCTCAAAGGCATCAACCAGGGTCACTACCAGGCAACTCCCACCCTATTCTCCCATGAACAGCGCCCTAATGTTTCTTGGGGGCACCTCTTCTACTCTGGGTCAGTCTGGGTGGAATAACACCATGTGCTGATTTAGGGGTGAACCAATCAACACAGTCTGCTAATCCAATCAAAGTCCAGACAAATTCAATCAAAGTACCAGGAAACCTCTACATGGCCTTCTGGGGAAGAGGTACCTTCCTCTTCTGCCCTGGATGATGGTGGGTAAGAGTGATTCCCAAAGCTACAGGGGCTGGGGAGACATACCTACTGTGCAAAGGCAACATGACAAAAAGCAAAACAGAGAGAGAGAGTAAAGCCAGGGTGTCACCTGAAAGAGATCCACTTCTGGGCCTCTGTGAAAGACAAGCCAATGCAGAAGTAGTAAAGGTGCTTTGCCTGCAAGTATCTAACTGAATGCTTGAAGGTGAAATAATTAGCAGAAAGGGTATAAAACCATTGTTTCTCTTTTACATACCTCCACATCAGTGTCACTCACCACTCCCCACCCCCAGCACCAAAAAGCTGGCTTGCCAGCTATCTGCCTGGCACAGATGCCAAGGCACATCAAGGGGAAAAAAAAAGCTGGGATGTGTTCACTGGAAATGTCTTTCAAGAAGGACTGGCCTTAAGGACACAGGTAGCTATGTTGGGGATCACCTGTGGCCACCAGCCCACGAATCACCGCAAGCTGGACCAGGGACCTGATGGCAGAGGGGTCCAGAGAGCTAAGCTGGAATAGGGGAGGGGGGATATCCACTAAGGCATCGTAGGGACAAGGGGAGCCCAGCCTGCAGGTGTGTTCCAGGAGAGCCAAGGCCAGCTTAGCAGGCCAGGAGCTCTGCAGAGCCAAGTGTGGCCAGGGAGTGGGCAGGGGACGCAGCTGAAGGTACAAGCAGGAGAGCGGGACCAGCGGCACCTGGAAGAGCACAGCCAGGCCACCAACGGCCTCTTGGTGAGAGCCACGGTCACATGCAGCTGAGTGCTCCAACAGTAACTCTCCTGGCTCCACCACAGAACCGCCGGCACAGAGCTAGGGCCAGCCACCTACAAAATCACCTTGTACACAGCGGACAAGTGGCTAGAGTCTTCATAGCAGCCACCAGGCTGGCCTACCATGAAGTGTGGCCTGGAAAAAGCATCACCCACTTTCTGGCCCTGAAGAATGAAATCTGAGGGGGTCGGGGGTGGGGGTGTCCAGCAAGGGTTTGGTTTGTCAATGAGCAAAAAAGGCCAAAGAGTCTCTAGGTGGCATTTGATCAGTGTCTCCAGGGATCACAGATAGACAGGGATCTAAGATCAAGAGCCACCTTCTCTGTCAGGGGTGAAAAATGCCAGCCAAGAAACAAAAAGTGAAAACACCTTTTTCTCAGCTGATTCAAGAGAAAGCAGAGTATTCAAGTACAACTTTCCTGCTGAACAAGCATAAAAATGCTGCACAGAAGAATCCAGCCTAAGGATCCAAATCTAGTCAGGAGAGTGGAATGCCTGCCCTGTATGGGAAGAGGTACCTTCCTCTTCTGCCCTGGATGATGGTGGGTAAGAGTGATTCCCAAAGCTACAGGGGCTGGGGAGACATACCTACTGTGCAAAGGCAACATGACAAAAAGCAAAACAGAGAGAGAGAGTAAAGCCAGGGTGTCACCTGAGAAGAGATCCACTTCTGGGCCTCTGTGAAAGACAAGCCAATGCAGAAGTAGTAAAGGTGCTTTGCCTGCAAGTATCTAACTGAATGCTTGAAGGTGAAATAATTAGCAGAAAGGGTATAAAACCATTGTTTCTCTTTTACATACCTCCACATCAGTGTCACTCACCACTCCCCACCCCCAGCACCAAAAAGCTGGCTTGCCAGCTATCTGCCTGGCACAGATGCCAAGGCACATCAAGGGGAAAAAAAAAGCTGGGATGTGTTCACTGGAAATGTCTTTCAAGAAGGACTGGCCTTAAGGACACAGGTAGCTATGTTGGGGATCACCTGTGGCCACCAGCCCACGAATCACCGCAAGCTGGACCAGGGACCTGATGGCAGAGGGGTCCAGAGAGCTAAGCTGGAATAGGGGAGGGGGGATATCCACTAAGGCATCGTAGGGACAAGGGGAGCCCAGCCTGCAGGTGTGTTCCAGGAGAGCCAAGGCCAGCTTAGCAGGCCAGGAGCTCTGCAGAGCCAAGTGTGGCCAGGGAGTGGGCAGGGGACGCAGCTGAAGGTACAAGCAGGAGAGCGGGACCAGCGGCACCTGGAAGAGCACAGCCAGGCCACCAACGGCCTCTTGGTGAGAGCCACGGTCACATGCAGCTGAGTGCTCCAACAGTAACTCTCCTGGCTCCACCACAGAACCGCCGGCACAGAGCTAGGGCCAGCCACCTACAAAATCACCTTGTACACAGCGGACAAGTGGCTAGAGTCTTCATAGCAGCCACCAGGCTGGCCTACCATGAAGTGTGGCCTGGAAAAAGCATCACCCACTTTCTGGCCCTGAAGAATGAAATCTGAGGGGGTCGGGGGTGGGGGTGTCCAGCAAGGGTTTGGTTTGTCAATGAGCAAAAAAGGCCAAAGAGTCTCTAGGTGGCATTTGATCAGTGTCTCCAGGGATCACAGATAGACAGGGATCTAAGATCAAGAGCCACCTTCTCTGTCAGGGGTGAAAAATGCCAGCCAAGAAACAAAAAGTGAAAAACACCTTTTTCTCAGCTGATTCAAGAGAAAGCAGAGTATTCAAGTACAACTTTCCTGCTGAACAAGCATAAAAATGCTGCACAGAAGAATCCAGCCTAAGGATCCAAATCTAGTCAGGAGAGTGGAATGCCTGCCCTGTATCCACTGCCCTCTCCCGAGTGACATGGGAGGCAGCGGCAGATGAGTGAGGACTGAGTGGGTAGGTTCCAACCCCAGAGCCATCCCTTCTACCAGTGTGTCCACTGAGCCCCAGTATCCACACTGGTATCTGCCTCACCAGGTTGATGTATTGCTGTATAGGTTAAATGTGCAAAGTACTGGCAACCTGTACCTACTCAGTAAATGTTGACAGCCGGCTCTGAAGACCAGCCCTTTCACAAGAACATCAAGCATCTGAGCACCGACTCGCTGAAGAAGTTCTTTCTGGGTAGTTGGGGAAAACTCTTGTTCTGTTACCAAGGAACTTGCCACCCCATGGGAACAGATCTAGTCTCAGCAGGAATGTAGAATTTTTAAGTTCTGTTAGGTGCATGAAAGAGACTGTCTTGGATTAAAGCGGGAAAGGTTTCTGGAAAAGGGAGAGAGGCAGGGATGACAGGAGGCCCCAGCCAGAGGCAGCGCAAAGGGCTCAACCCAAGGTGCCACACAAACAGGTAAAGTCAGCTTGCTGTTTCCCATAGATGCTGTTTTGATGACAAGCTATAACTTTACTTCACAACATTCCTGGATTAGGAGTAGCTTCTGTCCTTGAATTTTTAAAAAACAAAACAGTACACCTGCCATCAGGTGTACTGATGGCATCAGGTGGAAGTTCCTGAATGCTTCTGATCATAAAAATGGAACTTGATACCCCAAAAGGTTAGGAGCCAGTAAGCCAGAAGATTTTTAGGCGGGAAAGGTTGTACGAACTGGGAAGAAAATGGAAAGGCAAAGCTTAATGTTTAAAGACACTTCACATTTAAGGTAAACCTCAGAAGATGCACTGGACTTCAGCTTCATTCTGGGCACTGCTTATGTAACAGGCTGTTAGGCCCACTGGCTTCAGAGCCAACCAGCACTTGATTTGGGCTCAAAGCTTTCCCATATCCACCTCTGTGACACTAGAAAGATCCCTTAACCTCTGCTCTTCCCTAAAATGAAGATGGAGCATCCATGTGGAAGAGTGGTTCAGAGAACCACCCAAGATGCCAAGCACACTACACATCCCTGGCACACGGTAAGGTTAATACATGGCAATTCGTCATTTTATAGTCGCCAATGGACGAATCCAGGAAACTTTGTTGCAGTCCCAGGAGCATTTGAAGGCTTTTAACACCACCCACCTGGCTGGGGCACATCTGACATGACCCTTCATTTTAACAGGCTCCATACATAATCACAGAACCTCCAGGAACTCACAGGTCTAGAGTCTGAGTCCTGACCAAGGGCCCAGTCCTGTCCGACACCCTACTGGCATGCTGGCCCTGTACTCTTGAGCCAGCTCTGATGACCATCAAGAAGAGCTCCCCGGAGTCCAACAGCACCTACCTCCCATGAACTCCTGCCTTTCGAGTCCTAAGTTTGCCTCCAGAAACCACACAGAGCCAACCTAAACCCATACTGTAAACCAGCCTCCCAGCCCTTCACTAGCCCTCTTCCTGTCCCATTGCTGAGAGGGTAAACTGTTCGATGACTCGCCAGCGATTCCTCCAAACTCTCCATTCCCCTCAGGTCAGAAACAAACCAAGAAATGACTTCCTTTTCCTTCTGAAAACACGAATGATGAAGGAAAAAATGATTCTACAAAGTCATTTTACGTTCTTAAGAATTCTGAACCATCTCTGAATAAGACACATGAAGAATTGTTCCATTTGGATCTAAGAGCTGTAGCCCTGTGAGGATGCCCCAACCCCAGACCATCCATGCACACACTACGCCTGCTCCAGGTCCCTGCAGGGTAGTGGCTGGGTATCCCCAGGTCTGCACCCGCCACAGCCAGCCATAAACACTCACTAGAAATGTTTACAGCTCAGCCACTTTTTCCAGTTTTATTATATATCTCCATATGAGTCAAGCTGGTGATTGAAATGTAGGTGTACTGCCCCCCAAGAACTGAAATTCACTGGAGTGTACTTTTAAATCCAGCATGCGGAATACTGGTAGGCCCTCCTTATGCAGGAAATGCTTTCCAATTCATGGAATCCCTGTGTCACCTGCTCAGTCCGGAGAGTGAAAAGGAACAGTGGGAGAAGGGGGCTCTAAGTTGGCGACTCACAAGGCTGGACTGCAAACGCACTGCCTACGCAGCCAGCCATTGAGCCACAAATTCAGGCACCCAACCTGACAACCAGCTAAGTGGGCCCCGCAGGCACCAGGCAGACTCAGGACAGCCACCAAAAGGAATAAAGAGAAAAAGCACGACTTCTGCTGAGAGACAGAGTCCCCAGCTTCCAGAAAGCAGCTGACAGTGGTACGGTGGCAGGAGACCCCATGATGGATTAAGAACAAGTCCTGGATAAACCAGAACTCCACCTGTGAAGACAGACACATAGACAAATTGAGGCAAAGAGAGCAGAGCATTCCTCCTTCAGATAACGCCAAGCTTGGCCCCTTGGAGGGCACGGCCCACCACTCAAAGTGGTGTTGGGAGCCCACAGTACCTGTTTGTATCTGTATCAGGACAAATGCCTCTCCCCTAAGCTGATCTGAACTGCCTTCCAGGCCTCTGTGACCTGCAGCCAGGACAACATCCCCTGATGAGAGCCACCACTGAGGACCTCCGTGAAGACTGAAAGCAAAGCCCATCTTCTTCTGAGGAAGAGGGCAAGTCACAACAAGGATTTACACCTGCTGACAACCAATACTGTCACCTGTCCACTTCCCAAAGTCACAAATGCCATCCTGCTGTCCTCCCACATCCTGGCCACAACAGAAAGAGCAAAGACAGGAAGGCTACTGAATTTGGGCCACCGGCGTGGTCAGGAAGAGTCCGCATGTTTCAATTTCATATGTTCTAATGTATTAATAAGAATTGGAACTAACAGCCTTCTATTTTTGAACTTACAAGATTCCTCTTTTCTGCAGGATCAATGGTGTTTTATAAAAACACCAGAGGTGCTGTAATCGTGAAGCAGAAAAGAAAGCTGGAACACCAGAGTCATGACAGGTTCCACATCAGTTGGCAGTTACCACTTCACAGTGTGGTCTGGCCCAGGATTCTGTTCCCCTGACAGAAATCTTCAGATGTTTCCGGGACAGGTTGTTTAATGTCATCATCCTGTTGGATCATCACAGGTAAATTGAACCCAAATTGCAATCTCTTATAAACTTGTGTAGGAGAGAAGAGGCGCCCACATCTTTTCTTACCAGTTCAAGAACACTGCCCTCACGGCCTCTTCTGAAGCTGTCTCTCCACATTTGAGATCACTACAGTGCATTTAAGTAAAGTTGGAAGCATTATCACTTAATAACTCTGGGTAAGTCCCTAACTTTAGGGCAGTCACCTCACATGAAGTCAGTAGGAAACAAAGGCATTTTGTCCTCTCCAGGCCATGGAAGACACTAAGCAGCACCTACAGCCATGATGTCGGCTTCTGCACCCACAGAAAGGGGGACTGGCCACACACCCCACCTCCCTTTACAGGATGTTGGAAGGAAGCAGGAGACTTTGTTGAAGTGTTGCACAAAGTCAGGCAAAGCATACTTCTCTGTGCAAAAGTGTGTTAGTATTTGTTGCTCAGAAAATTCACACAATAGATACTGCATTAAAAGACAAAACTTCTAGAACAACAATTCATGTTAGCGTCTGATGCCCAGGTCCAGAATCTGAACCTGGATCTAGAAGGAGCTTTATGGGGCAAACACACCAGTCCCCCATCCCAGGCTGTGGATGAGGAACCCACAGCCCAAGGAAGCTCACTGGTATCTTCACCTTCCACTTCTTAGGTGGGAAGATGATCTTCTCCATGTGTCTCTCTGCAGAGGCCCCTTGGCACCTGAAGTCTGCAGAATACTGAGGAAGAAATGTAGTCCCGAGATTTCCTGCTGGAGAACCCAAGGAGGAGTCTAGGGTTCAGTAGTTTAACCAGCACTTAGAAAGTACGCCTAACATTTCTGCTCTAGACAGAACAGACAGAGAAACAAACTCCTCCTGAAGGCTGTCCTCTGGTCTGGAAAACAAAGCCCGAACTTTGGCAAAACAAGGAGTGTCCAATACAAACGGGAATCTAATCATTTGCTGATGAGGAACCTAATCACTTGGTGATGAGACTATGCTTGAGTGGACTGACTGATTTCTGGGCAGGAAGAAACAGTCCTCCTCAACTTTATCCATGACAAAACAAGATTAACAAAGGCACACAGTACACTTCAGAAAGATTTTCAACACCCTGGGCTGCCATGAAACGCTAAGAGTAAGGCTTCCACTGTTCTAAAAAAGTTTCAGTTGCTTTTTGAAAAGGAGTGTACAGAATTTATTACTGAACTGGCAAAAATTATTAAATCAAAGCCTGATGCTATAGATATTCAAGTACTCCAGAGGCTAGAATTTAGATGATGCTATAGATATTCAAGTACTCCAGAGGCTAGAATTTAGAGCAAAGAACTTTCCTCTTAAGAACCCTCTTTGTCAGGGAGATGATCAGAAAATGTTACTTTGTTACTTCCCTAACTTTTTAGATACTTGTGGATATTAAGTCAGCTTGTTGACATTGACTTTTCAAGCAAAAGTTAAGTTTGTTGTCATAATTGCATGCCCATAAAGGTAAGCATTAATGACACAATTCTCTGTCGATTCTCTCAGAAGAGGTTTAATTTTAGTGTTGGCTCTTCAACCTGTCCCCATTTTTATTTTCCAGGAGCACCTTAAATATGTGTCAACTAACTATGCAGAAGTGGAGTTTCTACTTGGGTAGGGCAGAGAAGAGCAGCTGTGTGCTGGCAATGCCTTGATGAAGCCACCTACCTCTCACCTGGGCCCAGTTCAATCAAGAGAAACTGCAGAAATATGGTCACACCATCTCTATCAGCAACCTATTCCTCCACGGCTCTGAGTTTCTCCGTGGAGTTTGCTCCAAGCCACACTCCTGTCAAATGGCTTGTAATAATACTCAGGAAAATCACTGACAACAGCAGCATTTAAAGGAGGCACTTTCTCATCACTCATATTCAGAGACAATACCCCGATTTCATCCACTACACTTACATCAGTAAGACTCTAAGTCGTCCCAGATAAGCCACGTGAAATGTGCACTCCATGGGCTTGGACCCTCTTCCTCCTGTTCTCTTAGGAACTCTTTTAGAGTTTTACAAAACACTGGAACCCCTGAGGTACCGCCCCACCTAATCTACAACATGGTAACTGCCTGTTAAAGCGCCTCCTGATCCCAAAGCTCTCCTAGGTGGTATTAGGATCAGTGCTAATAGCTCAGCAACCATTCAGAATCTCTGCAAGGCAAACAAGCACATGGAATTCAAGAAATTACACTCTGAGATGAAAGTCATCAAGGCTACATTTTTCACTTCACTTGTTTTATCCTCTAATTTTTCAGTCTTGGGAATTGCTGCAGCACCAGTTACTGCAAAAATTCTGCAAGGTTTTATATAGCTTGTGCCTACTCCACCCCCAAAGTCATAACAAAAATGTATACAACATTTGTTAAAGACAAGTACCACCAAGTCTATCTTCATGGGGCCTGAAGACCAGGAATGACAGAATTACTTATGATACAGAAATCAGTCTTATAAAGATCACAACTCCTCTCTTTCTACCAAATTTGTACAATCCAACCATGAATTATTCCCACAGTGCTGGCTAAAACTTACTGCTGAAAGTAATCAGCAAAACTCACATAAAGGAAAAGCAAAAGTCCCCACAGTGACAGAAACCTAAGTTACCTGGCCAAGCCAAAGATGGTTTATTTCTTCCATCCCCAGCACATTAAAGTGGTTTCAATGGCCACTTCCTGGTCTCCCAGGAAATGCAGAGGCTCACTTCCTACCTGGATGCTACAACATCTTGCCATTGCTGAACCTGCTCTGGCCACAAGGGAAAATAACCCCTATCACGGACAACCACTCAGAGAAAATATGAGAATTAGATGAATCTTTCCCAACACACACGGTGAAGGGCAGGGGAGATCCCTCCACAAACAGCAGCCTCGGTGGAGCAGCACCTGAGAAAGTGACACCCTGGGGTTAGCCCTGACTGTCTAGGTCACAAACCAACAGGCTAGGGCTCCACGTAGGGGCACACGAAGAAGGGCTCTGGGTGGAAGGGGAGAGCACATAATCACCTCTAATTCACTACCCCAAAGTGGGGCTCTGCCTTGGTCTGAGACGCAAGGAATACTTAGCCCAGAAAGGTAATAGGAAGAATCCCACTCTCCACAAGATCATTTTCTGTCGGCAGCGACCCCAAGAGAGACCCAGCGAAGGCAAGTCCACTTTCAGAACCGAAAGGGACTCTCCACGCGCCTTGGGCACCCGGCTAGGTGTAAAGGAGGCCGGAGGGGCTCCCTTCGAAGCAAGAAAGGCTCTTCCAGCCAGGAGGAAAGGTAAATAAGACTTCCCTCATCACCTTTTTTTTTTTTTTAACTGTTTAATTGAAAAAAAACAAAACAGCATAGGAAAAGCAAAAACAAAAACCATTCCTATTGCCCCAATACAAAAGCCTCCCATTTCACCCTAAGTTCTAGTTTGTGTGCCTTTCCTAGTTGTGAGATGCTGGCCAAAAAAAAAAAGCTCCTTTTCTTCATCGTGGCAAAGCGTGTCCCCTTTCCTGCAGTCTTCAGGATCAGTCTTCACGGCTCTCTGCTATCTGACTCAGCGGATGCACCATGTTTCCTAAGACTCTCCCATTTAATTAATGATACTAACAATTACTATTGGATAAATATATTCACTAACATTGTTATTAAAAATGATCATGTATTTGTAAATAAATTTCTAAGAGTTAAAAATGTCTAGATCAAAGGACATGACCAAAGCTACACCTCCTGCCACATGAGTATTTCTCAAAAGGAGAAGTTCCCCTGGGTCCTGCCAGTGGGGCCGGGTGGGATGAGGGGGGAAGAGTAGGAGATACAAAATAGCCACAGGACGGTTTAACACCCAGTCTTGATTACCTCCCAATGCCATTTCACCTACATATTTAAGTATAAGGTATATATTTTTCAATTATTCATCACATCAGTATTTCCCTATATGGTGGTCTCTGGGAGGTTGTGATTGTTAGCTCTGAGTAAGTTCTCCACATTCAAAGAACACTGCTTCGTAAATTAGGCGATTTCACACACACAGAAATCTGTATTTTGATTCCTTCCCTCCCCTGGTCTGCACTGCAATACAGAGGGATTTGGAGAAGTTCAGGCAGGTAAGTCCGGTTGAGAGTCCCAACCCTAGCACTTCTAAAGAAGTGTGTCTTTCCGTCTACAAGCCTGAGATTTTGTTCTACAACCAATTTTTTCCCACTTCCCCCCAGGGAGCTTTCAGAAATGTGCAAAATTATGCAATGTTGTCTGGTAACTGCTCACACTAAAACGAAGACTATCTTGGGAAAAAATACCATCTGTGAAAACCAAAGTTAAATATCTACAAACTCACCAGGAGGAAAACTGGCCCCAGCCCCACCCCTCAAGAAAAGCAGGGGCGGGGCGTATACTTGCCTGTGTTCAGTGCCTCCACTGTGCCCAGCCACCTCCCCGTGGACGTTCCTCACCCTCTAGCGGGCAAGTCTGTCCTCACTTTACAAGAGGACAGCAAGTCTGACAGACTGTCCGCAGTGTCTGTTGCGATTTGTCCAGAGATAAGCACCACAGAAACAGATCTGAACCCAGGTCCACCTCCAAAACCCCTGCATGGGAAACACTTTTCTATCTGCCGATCCATTCAGCTTTTTCATCTGGGGGGAAACGCAGACAATTCTGCACCCATCAACCTGTAGTTAAGAAAAGGGAAGAAGGCTTTCTTCTCCAAAAGACAAGACCTCATGAATGGTGCTGACACAGCTCAGAGGGCCCAGAGATAACAGAAAAACCAGGGGGTGTGATGGGGCGGGGGGTTGCTAGGAGGGGACGGGGGCTGTGCTCTGCACCCCCAAGCTACCCCACGTCCCATGTGGAAAAACACAGCAAAGGCCTCAAAGCACAAGGGATGAGGCCCAGAAGCGCACTGGCCAACTGAGATAGGCATTAAAGTTAAACAGAAATTTTAAAGCGCATTCCTTGGTGGTACCACCCACATGGCTGAGGTTGCCACATGGACAGGCGGGCAGACCATCTCCATCAGCACCAGTGCTCTACCAGGAAGCAAAGAGCTCCGCTGGGATTCTCGCTGTTGCCTCCCCTCCTCACAGTGGGCACAGTGGCCTCCGGGGAAAAAGAAAGCCTCTGAGGTCAGTTGTGTGGTGGCCAGCTACTTCCTCTGGCTAAGCCTGAGTCTCATCTGTAAATGGGATACTATCTATCACAGAGTGAGAGCACAATGAGTTGCTACTGTCCTGCTTCTGTTATGGTCCAAAGATAAAGTCCTCACAAACATGCAACCCTTAAAAGATGACATCAAAAGACACTGGACACTTGGATTTGTTAAGTAGGGTTGCCTACTAGACTGAATGAGATTCCGTCTTCCAGGCTGAACTCCACCTGCAGGTCTATTACACACTAATAGAATGAAAGCTCCGCTCTCTGCTCCTTCCAGCTGCAAGGTCTCAGATAAGGACAGGTTCCCTCACTCTTTTCCTCATCTTTACCAGAGAAACAGCAACAGCTCCCGCCCTCCTCTAGGTGACTAAGCCCAAGTCAGACACTGCACCAGGCGCCCAGCACGCTCAACCCCTCAGGACAACCCTGCCAGGTGATGGCACAACAGCCACATGTCACAGGTGAGAGACTGAGGCCCAGAGGCTTTAGGTGATTCACCCTGAGGCAGAAGCAACCGAGGAGGACCTGGAGCCACTGTCTCTCCCAGCACAGTGGGGCTTCAGGGTTCAGAACCCTCTTCCAGGGGGAGTCCAGGTGTGGCCCAAAGGAGAGAGGAGGCATGTGCACTCCTGGGGGTGGGGCTGGGACTGAGGGACCATCACGCCACAGAGGTGGCTATGTAAATGCTGCCAAGCCAAAGCTGCCCACCTTCTTGCCTGTCCTGTTTCCAGCCTCTAGAATCTCGACTCCCTAAAACTGAGTGACACACACAAGACACTCTCAACGCCCGAGTGCTGACCACGCCACTATGGCTAGAAGGGAACCGACGCACCACAGGAGGACCCCAAAGGGCTGAGGTCTGGAGAGGGCCAAACAGTCATCACAGGAGAGGGCTGTCCTTTGGAGAACCAGCCACCTCACGTCCAATGCTTGTGAGCCAAGCAGCTGCTCTGCCCAGTCCCCACCAAACCTCAACTCTTTCGACCCTGAACCCAGCTTGGTGTTGCCAGATTAGGCAAT
>SJYC01120024.1:0-27516 GCA_006408675.1 Madoqua kirkii
GGAACCGAGGATGGTTAACTATCAAGGCTAAGGTGGAAAGCCAGCTGGTAGGAAGTGGGCTGCTGTTGCCTAAGACAGTTATCTGGGTGGAGCTGAAAACCTCATCCTTGCTCACAGATTAAGCAAATTTAATCTACTTAAGTGCCAGACACTGCTCCCAGTCACAGATGACAGGGACTTAGAACCAAGTTCTTTGGTATGTATGTTAAGTATTATATACGTATGCATAAATAATATATACCATAGGAGCAAATGAATATTAACAAAGACAAGAAGTAAGGTGCCGAAAATTCATTTCCAGGGCTGGGGGCGGTTCTTAGCCTAAAGTTGTCAAAATGTTTGTGCTTTTTTACATGTAAGTTGCAGCAGCAGCTATAATAAGTTTAGTCATTTTACCATCCTACCTTTTTTTTGATATCTGGGTTTTTTTTAATTGAAGTATAGTGAATTTAGAATGTTGTGTTAGTTTCAAGTGTACAGCAAAGTGATTCCATTATATATATATATATATATTTGTGTGTTTTTGTCTGTGTATTCTTTTTCAGATTCTTTTCCATTATAAGTTATTACAAGATATGGAGTGGAAACTCTTTTTTAAAGTGACTCCGAAAAGCCACAGGAATGATACACTGAGATGTCCACTGCTGTGTTATCTATAATACTCAAAAATCAAAGACAACTCAAGTCTCCATCAGCTGGGGACCAGTTAAATTAATTACGGTATGTCCACACAATGGCTTACTTGCAATTAATAAGAATGGTATCATAGGGGAAAAAATGCAGAGATGTGGTCATATTATTAGGTGAGGAAAGCAGACCAGAAGATACACAAATACCATCTGTGTAGAGAAAAGGTATCTACCATACCCAGTGCACACGTGTGGAAAAGGAGCCAGAAGAATGTGTACCCGGAGTGATACTCTCCCGGGGAAAGTCATTATGGGTGATTCTTCCCCCTATAGCAAAGCTGTACTTCATAATTTTTGTGCAATGAACGGGCACTGGTAGTAAGAAACTTTAAAAGAAAATCAAACAAAAGCTACGGTGGTGGCAGCTGACAACGGAGCCTCCCTGGGAGCTCTGGGAATTACCAGCGAGAGGAGCCGGCGGAGGCCACAAGCATGGTGCCCACAGTGGCATTATACCAGCGGGCACAGCGCAAGCTCAAAGCGCATATGAAAGGGCCAGGTTAGAGAGCTTTATCAGCACTCCTCGGGAGTTAGAAACGAGGATGATGAGACCTCTCTGGCAGCCCAGAAAATATGAAGGAAATGATGCTGAAATGAAAACAGCAGAGACTCAGAGATACAGAAAACAAAATTATGGTTATCAAGGGGGAAAGGAATTAATTGGGACTTTGGGATTAACAGATACATACTACTATATACAAAAGAGATAAATAACAAGGCCCTATTGTATAGCGCAGAGAACTACATAATGGAAAAGAATCAGAAAAAGAATGTATAGATATGTATACAACTGAATCACCTTGCTATCTCTGTAACATTATAAATCAACTATACTTCAGTTAAAAAAAAGAAAACAGCAGAACCCAAACTGCCTCATCCACTGTAGAAACTACCAATATGTATAAGGAACATGCTAGGAAAGCAATGGGAAGACATAAAAGTTCTTTCGTCTGGACGTTGTTTCCAGTGTTTGAAATCATGTGAGTGCTCTTTTCAGTCTATGGGGAGCGTCTGAACGAATGAAGCTAGAAGGGAGAAATTCAGGCAGCGAGGGCACACGAGCGCTGAGTGCTAACTGTGCCACCCAGTTGGGCGCTCGGCTTGCCTTCAGGGTGACCAAGCCTTACAGCTAACCTGACAGCTTTGACTTTCAGCCCATTTTTTTTTGCTTGCAGCGCGTGGCTTGGGGGAACCCTCGTTCCCCAACTAGGGACTGAACCTGGGCGCACAGTGGTGAAAGTGCTGAAAGTGGTCAACGTGGAGAAAAGTGGAGAAGTCTTAACCACTAGGCAACCAAGAAACTCCTCCCCCTGGTTCCTTTCCTTACAGATTTGGAAAACTCTTTAAAATGGACTAAGGGAAGGCTTACAGGAAAGAAGCAATCAGTCAAGGAAGAAGGAGCTTACAGGGAAGCTTCCATGGAAGAAACAATTAGTCAAGGCCCCGTTAGCAAGACATAGAGAATGGATTTGAACCCACATCTTTAGACTCAGGTAACCTTTGGTGCTAATGTGGGTTCCTGAAAAGCTTCCTAAAGATACACATACACGAGCTGCCACTTTAAAAGTGTGTAACAGCCTTTGATGTGTGTCCCCCAAAGCTCCATTGCTTATAAGAACTGAACAATGAGATAATAGTTCTCCAGAGAAAAATACAACTATTGAAGCAAAATCTCAATGACAGCATTCTCTTCTCTGAGTTCGATTCATCTCCATGATGCACAAATGCCTCGCTTCATTGAAACCTCAGCATCGGGTCTGAATAAGGCAGAGAGGTTTCCTCGCACCATTCATATGGCTTGAGGACTGACCGGCCAAGATCTTGGCACGTCTGTTCCTGCTGACCAGAATACCAGCCTGGGTGAAGCTCAATTCAGCAGCCCCATTCCCCGCAACTTGCAAACCATGGGACGATGCTCAGCCTGGATTTGATCAGAGGAATAAATAAATGACAGAAGCAATGAAGTTTTGGGTGGCCAAAAGGTTTGTTTGGGTTTGTAAGATGTTATGGAGAAACCCAAAAGAAACTTTTGGCCAACCTAACAGAATGAATTACCTGAGCAACAGGATAAGTGATTGCGAACCTCCCTAGCAAAACCCCTCCATTATCTCTCACTCGGTTTATTCTTCCAGGTGCAGCCCATCAAAATCTTAATTGCCCAATTCTTGCCCAACATATACTGAACAAAATCTGAAAAGGAATATCTAACGACGCTTCCTCTCTAACTTTCTGAAAGCCTCCATAATAAAACACACCCTAGGTGTTCCCCACAGCGTAATCTGCAACAACTCAAACTGAAAGTCAACTTCTATAGTAGAAATTAACACAACATTTTAAATCAACTCTACTTCAATAAAATAATTTTTAAACAACCCAATGACAGTAACAGAAAAATAATGAGTAAAATAAGAAAGTCAACATCTTGGTTAAAAAAAATGTAGAAACAAAAGGCCCTTTTTAGAAATGAGCTTTATTTTCAATCCTACTTAGTTCTAAAAGCCTTCATATTTATTTTTTCCTCCCACCAGGTTACCTACAAGCTTGGATTTTACACATCACAACAAATAAAACACCTGCAGGATCCAGGTGCTGACCAACAGACGCCCACATTGGTGATAAAATTTGGACTCGGATTCAAAGAAGCTTCTGTGCAAAATGCTGTATTTCCTCAAATGAGGGTTATTGTTTGTCAATCTTGAAATCATCCACTTAAAAGGACCCCAAAACCCAAGCTTTCAGAACTGGATCCCAGTACCACCACATAAATCACTCTCATTCTAAAGACTCTACAATTAACGGTCCCCAAAAGTTACTTTAATAGAGGGCTTCCAGGCAAGGCAAAGTTTCTCATAAAACCCCTATCTGCCCTGCCAACTGCTCTGCACCTCTCTTCCATGGGAACCCATAATACTTCACCCTCAAAGTCCTGGGGCAACCTCAGTGGCCCCGTGTGGCCAAGCACAGCCCATTTTGATGGGGAAGGAATCTGGACACGACCCAGCAACAATCAACTCGCTCAGTCATCACAAACACAGTGAATTAAGAGGCTGCATCAAACCAAAAAGCCAACCTTTCTGCTTCAGATCCCTGGATAAGAAAGATTTTTACAAATCCGTGTAACTCGAACTAAAAAAGGATGGTTATTAAAAATAAACCAAGAAAGACACAGAAACAGGTTTCCAGGGAAAGCCTGGTAGAAGAGAGATTCTGCTCTGATTAAATAGGTTCTTTTATCTTTGGGGAATGCAACATTATCCCAGCCCTTTACATACACTCTCCTCAGACTCCTTAAGTAGACAGCATTTCAAGGCAGCGATCAAAGTGAAAACATCTTTGAAAAGAAAACAGCGATGTGGCTGAGAAACCATGTGCATCTTGGCGAACATTTTTTCCACCCACCACAAGCTTGGACTTTCTGGGAAGGTCACTCGGTTTCCGGTCAGAAACATTCTCGAAGTCGTCAGGAACGGAGGGAGAGAGACTCAGAAGGTGTGTTCTCGGTTCTGCATCTGGAGTTCAGGAACCAAACAGCCTGGAAAAGTTAGAGGGCAAACCTCCATGAGGATGGGAAGCTGTAGCCTTGAAAACGCTGTCAGGAAATATTTTCTGGTTACCATGACTATGGGCTTCCCAGGTGGCACCAGTGGTAAAGAACCCACCTGGCAACGGAGGAGACTCAGAGAGGCAGGTTCAGTCCCTGGGTTAGGAAGATCCCCTGGAGTAGGAAATAGCAACCCACTTCAGTACTCTTGCCTGGAAAATTCCATGGACAGAGGAGCCCAGTGGGCTACAGTCCATGGGACCGCAAAGAGTCAGACACATACTAAGATTATTTTGCACCATTTTCTGATTTTACAAGTAACTCTATTACACAACAGTGTAAACACACTTAACACTCCTCAACTGTACACTTTAAAAAAAGTAACTCTTCTAAAAAGTATCTACATCTTATTTTAGCCCATGCTCTATCACTGCAAGTCAGTGGTGACCTTCATAAATGAAAAAGACCTTTGAGTAACAATTATTAGAGAACTGTTAACTGAAAAAATCTGGAACAAGAGAGGCCTAGAAACTGTATAAATGTTCATGAAGTTTGGGAATGGGTACACAGGTTATGATACAGGCCTATAGGGTTTGAAAACTACAGAGTTGTTAAAAATATACACAGTTGACTCTTCAACAACACAGAGTGGAACATGTACCAGACCACTTATACGTGGATTGTCTTTTTTTCAATAGTAAATTCTGCAGTACTACAGGATCTAAGGTTTGGTTGACTGGATTTTTTTCACCTGTAAACACTGCAGTACTACACAATCCAAGCTTGGCTGAATCTGTGGATACAGGGCTGCGGACGTGGAGGGCCAGCTGTAAAGTTACACTTGGATTTTCAACTTCGAGGACAGTCGACTCCCCAACCCTTGTGCTGTCAATTAATAGTATAAGGGAATTCTCTGTATTATCTTTGCAACATTTCTATAAACCTAACTCTTTCCGAGATAAAATGGTTATTTGAAAAACTAACAACAGATGGGGCATGAACAACTGGGTCACACCACATACAAACGAAAGAAGCTGGATCCCTACTTCACACCATACACAAAAGTTAACTCAAAATGGATCACAGACCCAATTATTAAAACTATAAAACATTAACAAGAAACTTTTAGGTGAAAGTCCTTGTGACCTTGTATTGAAAAGTGAAGTGAAAGTCGTGTCTGACTCTTTGCGACCCACGGACTGTAGGCTCCTCTGACCCACCTCTGTCCATGGAATTCTCCTGGCAAGAATACTGGAGTAGGTTGCCATTCCTTCTCCAGGGGAATCTTCCTGACCCAGGGATCGAACCAGGTATCCTGCATTGAAGGTGGACTCTTTATTGTCTGAGCCATTGTTGAGCCACCAGGGAAGCCTTGGATGAGGCAATGACTTTGACGCTGTAACACAAAAAGTATAAGCGACAAAAGAAAGAGACACACTTGTAGGCTCCTCTGACCCACCTCTGTCCATGGAATTCTCCTGGCAAGAATACTGGAGTAGGTTGCCATTCCTTCTCCAGGGGAATCTTCCTGACCCAGGGATCGAACCAGGTATCCTGCATTGAAGGTGGACTCTTTATTGTCTGAGCCATTGTTGAGCCACCAGGGAAGCCTTGGATGAGGCAATGACTTTGACGCTGTAACACAAAAAGTATAAGCGACAAAAGAAAGAGACACACTGGACTTCATCAAATTTGTAGAATTTTGCGCTTCAGACGACACCATCAAGAAACTGAAAAGATAATCCACCAAATGGGAGGAAATACTTTCAAATCATTTACCTGATAAGGGACTGGTATCCAGAACTTAAAAAGAACCCCTCCAATTACAACTTCAGTAATAATCCAACTAAAAACTGGCAAAAGATCTAAACGACATTTCACCAAAGAAGATATACAAATGGCCAATAGTTCAATGTCATTAACTGTCAGGGAAATGTAAATCAACTTTCACATCCTTAGGAAGGCTATAATCAGAAAGATCAACAATAACAAGCATTAGCAAGGTCATACAGAAATTGGAACCATCAGACACTGCTAGTGGGAATGTAAATTGCTGAGCCACTTTGAAAAAGAATCTGGCGGTTCCTCAAAAGGATAAATATAGTTACCACATGACCCTGCAATTCCACTCCTGGGTATATACCAGAGATCTGAAAACCTAAGTCTGCATAAACACTTGTACACAAATGTTTGTTTCAGCATTCTTCAAAATAGCCAAAAAGTGGGAACACCTCAAATATCCACCAACCGATGCGCAAACTGTGGCATATCAATACAATGGACTATTATTCAGCCACAGAAATGAAACAGTGACACACACTCCAACATGGAAGAACGCAGAAGACGTTACGCTGAATGAAGGCAGTCAGACACAAAAGGCCACATATGACCCCATCAGTGTGAAATATGCCCAACAGGCAAATCCAGCAGACGGAAAGCAGATGCGTGGCTGCCCAAGGGTGGGAAAGGGAGGCACGGGAGGGAATGCTTAATGGGTAGTGGGTTTCCCTTGTGGTGGATGAAAACATTCTAGAATTAGAGGTGATGGTTGCACAACCATACGAAAATACTACAAAATACTGAATTGTGAAGACTGCCTTCTACTTTTTACTTGAAATCTTTTCCCATGGTTTGACACTTCCCTTTTCTCCGTATCTTCTCCTGCCCATAATTTTTTACGAATATTTCAACATAAAGAAGAGTTAAAAGGACAGTTCAGCAAACACCCACAAACACACGACCTACATTCTGTAATTAATACTTCACTTTACCATGTATCCATCCGTTTATCCACCCAATTATCCATCTACATAATTTTGGATGTTTCAAAGTTGCAGATATCAGTGCCCTTGGTCTCTAAACATTCAGATACCTTTCTCCCTGTGAAGTGAAGTGAAGTGAAGTGAAGTGACTCAGTTGTGTCCGACTCTTTGTGACCCCATGGACTGTAGCCTACCGGGCTCCTCCATCCATGGGATTTTGCAGGCAAGAGCACTGGAGTGGGCTGCCATCGCCTTCTCCCATTTCTCCCTGTATTTCAAGCTTTTTGTTGTTGTTGTGCAGTCGCTATGTCATGTCTGACTCTTTGTGACACCGTGGGCGGCAGCACGTCAGGTTTCTCTGACCTTCACTATCTCCTGGAGTTAGTGCAAACTCATGTCCATCAGGAAAAGGCGATGGCACCCCACTCCAGTACTCTTGCCTGGAAAATCCCATGGATGGAGGAGCTTGGTAGGCTACAGTCCATGGGATGGCTAAGAGTCAGACACAACTGAGCGACTTCCCTTTCACTTTTCACTTTCATGCATTGGAGAAGGAAATGGCAACCCACTCCAGTACTCTTGCCTGGAGAATCCCACGGACAGGGGAGCCTGGTGGGCTGCCGTCTCTGTGCTGTCTCTTATACACATCTAGATGTGTATAAGAGACAGTGTGAAGTGAAGTGAAGTGACTCAGTTGTGTCCGACTCTTTGTGACCCCATGGACTGTAGCCTACCGGGCTCCTCCATCCATGGGATTTTGCAGGCAAGAGCACTGGAGTGGGCTGCCATCGCCTTCTCCCATTTCTCCCTGTATTTCAAGCTTTTTGTTGTTGTTGTGCAGTCGCTATGTCATGTCTGACTCTTTGTGACACCGTGGGCGGCAGCACGTCAGGTTTCTCTGACCTTCACTATCTCCTGGAGTTAGTGCAAACTCATGTCCATCAGGAAAAGGCGATGGCACCCCACTCCAGTACTCTTGCCTGGAAAATCCCATGGATGGAGGAGCTTGGTAGGCTACAGTCCATGGGATGGCTAAGAGTCAGACACAACTGAGCGACTTCCCTTTCACTTTTCACTTTCATGCATTGGAGAAGGAAATGGCAACCCACTCCAGTACTCTTGCCTGGAGAATCCCACGGACAGGGGAGCCTGGTGGGCTGCCGTCTCTGTGGTCGCACAGAGTCGGACACGACTGAAGTGACGCAGGAGCAACAGCAGCAGCACGTCCATTGAGTCAATGATGCCATCCAACCAGCTCACTCTCTGTCGCCCCCTTCTCCTCCTGCTCTCAATCTTTCCCAGCATCAGGGTCTTTTCCAGTGAGTCAGCTTTGCGCATCAGGTGGCCAGAGTATTGGAGCTTCAGCTTCAGCGTCAGTCCGTCCAGTGAAAATTCAGGCTTGATTCAAGCTTTTTAGGACTTTTAAAAAATTTCCAACTGAGCTCAGCTCCAACAATTACAAAAGTGAATGTACAGCACAGTGACTCATCCCCTGGGACCTGCTGCCTTCCTCAGCAGGCCCAGCACGGCCGCCTCAGCGGACTGCTGGGCTAGATCCTCCCGGTTCCGCACTGGCAGTCACTTCCCTCGCTCGCTCACTCAGCATTCAGTCAGCGTTACTGTGTGTGAGTCACAAGGCCAGAGTGTGACGCTAGAGTGTGCCTACAGGTGAGAGTCCACCTTTTTACTTTCTAAACATTTTCCTGGGTGTGTGTGTGGGTGGGAGTAGGGAGGCAGAATTCCCTGACAGGCCAGTGGTTAGGACTCTACACTCTCACTGCCGCGGGCCCAGGTTCTATTCTTGTTTGGGGAACTAAGATCCCACAAACCATGCAGCATGGCCAAAGAGAAAAAAAGAAGAAAAGAATATCCTGTGTAGACATGTTATCAGTGATGATGTCATCAACACTGGTCATATGAGAATCTTTTGAGCTACCTGACTCTTCTCCTATTCTTGGAGATTAAGGTGATTTCCACTTTTTAACATCCTGAAAAAGCCGGTTGCTGCCTCCCTGACAGAGCCCTTTCTGGAGAAAAGCTTCCCTCACTCAGAGCACAGGCTGAAAGAGTTGGCCTAGGTCAGGGAGCTATAGAAAGTCACAATCAAAATCAGGATCCTGGGCTACTGGCTAAGCTAGCCTTGGGCTGAGCTGAGAGGTTACAAAGCCTGAGGCTACCATCCTGATGGCCACAAACCAGCAGACAAGTAGTGAAGAAAGCTGGTCAGGTAAGAAAGGATGGTGAAGCCGATGGGCAGAGAAAATGATGAGAGAGTTCTTCTCTGCCCCAGAAGGTTGCGTATGCTACTGCTTCTGGCACTACTATACCTCTCTCCAGCTCTGTCAATGGCATATTTCCTCTCGATCTTTAGGTCCTGATTTCAATGGCATCTTCTTAGCCTCTCCCTGACCATCCTAAACTGGAAGCCTCCCTCTTCAATTCTCCACCTCGCAATTGATTTTTTCCCTATCTTCTTGCTTATGCCCCGTTATTCTGTGCATTCACTGAAAGAAAAATGTTAGTCACTCAGTTGTATCTGACTCTTTGCGACCCCACGGGCTGTAGCCCGCCAGGCTCCTCCATCTGGGATTTTCCAGCACGAATACTGGAGTGGGTAGCCATTTCCTTCTCCAGTGGATCTTCCTGATCCACAGTTTGAACCAGGATCTCCTGCATTTCAGACAGATTCTTAATCATTTGAGCGACCAGTGCGTTCACTGAAGGCAGGGACTGTGGCTGTTTCGGTCTCAACTGTAATCCTGGAGCACAGCCCTCGACAGACACTTGTGAATAAATACTAATAAATGAATGAAGGAGGAGCTCCCCAACACTTCTCCTTTCTGTGAGGACTTAGTTATACTTCCTACACCTGCAAATTCCTTGATCTCTTCAGGAGCCCTCTTCGTACCTAGGTAGGCCTCATCCAAACCCCAAAGGGGCCTTTCCAGGCCTATTTTTGGCTTCTCTGGTGGCTCAGACACTAGAGAATCTGTCTGCAGTGCAGAAGACCCGGATTTGATCCCTGGGTCAGGAAGATCCCCTGGAAAAGGGCATTGCAACTCACTCCAGTGTTCTTATCTGGAGAATTCCATGGAGAGAGGAACCTAGCAGGCTACAGTCCATGGGACTGTAGAGAGTCAAGACACAAGTGAGCAATTAATACCTGTCACACATATATTACGGTCCTCTTTCTGGGCTCTGAAATACCTTTTAGTGGCACAGAAACCCCTGCTCACCTGACCTCCTACATCCTACAATCATCCCCTTAAAGAGCTACTTGGTTGACACAAGGACCACCCAGCAACCCCAAATTCACATTTCAATGACTCAAGACAGCCAACTTTTCATTCTCTTCCTCTTTAGAGAAAGGACACAGGGATGGGCCCAACACGCCCCAGAACCCCTGATTCTCTCTTTTTTTTCCCCCCCTGAGTCTGTTTCCCCTGAGTGTCATAATTCATTAATAGCAGTATTGGAATTATGGCCCTAACACTGAAAAGAAAACCAATCCAACTGGGTATTTTTCACCTAATGAAAAAAATATAAATACAAATAGGCATTAAAAACAGAAATAAATTCTGAATACACTTCTGCTGGCTTCCAGCAGGGTGGGAGCAAAACCCAGCAGCACACTGGTCTCTCAAGCCGTATCTTCCACTTTGGCCAACGCCAAGCATAGGCTAAGCACAACAGAGCTGGCAAGCAGTGACGGAGCCACAGGCTCCAGGGAAGGCATCCCTTGACAGCTGCCGCCAGGGCCCCGGGCACAGCCAGGGCCCCGGGCACAGCCAGGACTTGGAGAGCGCCATGTTCTAATCAGAGCTTCAGCCTAGACTGCAGGGACGCTGTTTAACTCCTACAGACCCCAGTTTCCTCTCGAGCACAGAGAGTTACTTTGAAAGCAGAAAGCATGACACAGAAGTGCAGACTGGGAGGACAGAGAACGACCATCGGGAGGATCATTCTGGAGAACGACACTGAGAACAGTAATGACGCAGGAGACAAGCGGGCTGGACTTACACGATCATGCAGAACATCATGAAGACGTTCCACAGCGCGATGAAGATGCGAAAGTATCTGAGGCTCAGCAGGAACTCCCGGATGTTGTCACCTGGGAAGTCAGAGGGCATTTTCACAAGCAGGGCTAACACTTTTGTTTTCACCACTGCAGAGTACTTCTGCGGTCCCTGCCCGCCCCACACCCGCTGGCCCCCTATTCCAGCAGCAGCGTGGCTTTCCCTTTGGGCCACCTCTGTTCCCCAACCCTGAGCACTCAGGCTACAGCTGCCACTGACCAACCTCCAGAGAGGACCAAGCCCCCAGCCTCTGAGTAGCTCGGGAAGAGCACGACCCAAATCTGTCCAGTGAGAGCTGGCCCTGCAACTTTGGCCCCAACTACTGGGAAAGAGGCACCTGCTTTCTGCCAGGGTTGCTGGGCTGTGAAGATGGAAGCCCAATTCTCTAAGGCAGGGGCTGGAAAACCATGGCTGGTCCATAGGCCAAAACTGGCCTCTGCTACCTACTTCAGTATAGCCCACGAGTGAATAAATTTTCTTTAATGATTAAAAAAGAAAATCAACAAAGCTTTTAGTGAGACAAAAGAAATTACATGAAATTCAAATTTTAATGGCTGTAAATAAAACTTAATTAAAATACAGCCATGCCTATTTATATACATACTGTCCACGGCAGATTCCAAATCACAGAGGTGAACTGTTGCACCAGAGACTGATGGCCCAGAAAGCCTAAACTATTTATGATCTGGCCCTCCACAGAAAAAACGTGCATCGAGGGTCATCTTTATTAACACAAGCCAGCCTGAGAGTAAAGCCAACCCAGGAGAAAGAAGAGCTGGGGAGGGTTGTGTGCTACAGGTCTGGTTTAAGCCCTGAATCCACATGTGTCTGAAGACCATGCTACCCTTGGATGTTTCCATTTGCTTTACACATTTTGAGCTGGTTTCCAGGATTTACAACTGAAGTGATAGTGTTAGTTGCTCAGTCATGTCCAGCTGTTTGTGACTCCATGGACTGTAGCCTGTCCATAGAATTCACTAGGTAAGAATACTGGAGTGGGTAGCCAGTCGCTTCTCCAGGGGACCTTCCCGACCCAGGGACTGAAGCCTGGTCTCCTGCATTGTAGACGGATTCTTTACTATATGAGCCACCAGGGAAACCCCTTACAACTGAACAAGCATAGTAATTCAGGCAAGTAAAACGAGAGTTTTGCTTTGGTGATGACTTACTCTAGTACACACTGATGCCAAGGAATAGAAACCACTCCAAGGAGAGGGAATTTGGTGCATGAAGACTCCAGAGGGACTTCCCTATTGGTCCAAGGATTAGAATCTGCCTTCCAAACAGGAGATGCAGCTTAGACCCCTGGTTGGGGTAAGAAGATCCCACATGCCCCAGGGCAACTAAGGCCGTGAGCTGCAACTACTGAGCCCACACACGACACTAGAGAGAAGCCTGTGCACCACAACGAAAGATCCCACATGCCACAGTGAAGATCCTGCATGCCACAACTAAGATCTGACACAACTACAAAACATGAGTATTAGGGGAAAAAAAGATTCCCGAGATCTGGGTTCCAGAACCCTCCTCTGGGGTTTTGAGTTGATTGCCCAGCCTCTTAAGGCCTTCAGAATGAGATGAACGGATCCAGATGAGGTGCTCTACAAGGGTGGCACCCCAAGTGCCATCCACAGACCAGGGCTGTCCAGGAAGTATGGAACACCAGGCGGGAGCTTGGAAACTTCCAGAGCAACCCGACATGACGGCCACTTGGTGCTGCTGCCCCATCCAAGAACAGAAGCAGCACAGGTCTTGCTCAGCATAGTTGAGGCAAGTCCAGCATTGCCCAAAGGGGCTTCCCTGGTGGCTCAGCGGTAAAGAACCTACCTGCAATGCAGGAGCCGCAGAGACATAAGTCTGATCCCTGGGTGGGGAAGATCCCCTGGAGAAGGGCATGGCAACTCACTCCAGTATCCTTGCCTGGAAAATCCCATGAACGGAGGAGCACGGTGGGCTGCAGTCCACGGGGTTGCAAAGAGTTGGACCCAACTGAGCGACTAAACAACAGTGTTGTCCAAGTCATGGGGTTAGTGACATGTAACGTACCCTCCATAGTTGGCTCAGCACGGACTGCAAATGTCAGACAGGTCCATCCCCAGGATGTCTGCAAGGCACTGCTTGGTGAGGCCCTTCTCTGAGCCCAGATCACAAAAATGGCCTCTCTCTCTCTCAACAAAGGCTGATTAAAGGCCACTAATCTAGGGGGTACAGGGAGGAATGAGACGGGTATCCCCGCCCCAAGGAGCTCACAGGGAGGACAAATACTAAACAAGTAACCACATAACTGATAATTCACTATGAGTGCGTGGGAGCTATAATGGGGTTACCCAACCTGGCATGTGTCAGGAGTGGGGTGGGGTCAGAAGTCTTACTGAGAAAGCGCATAAGCTCAGATGTTAAATACGGGCTGAAGTTTCGCACAGTGCCCATTATATAGGGTGCTCTCGATAAATGAAGTCACTATGATATAAGGGGTCAACCAAGCAGACGATGGACAGAGAGGAGCATTCGCTGCAGGGCCACCAGCCCACAGAGAGTCCTAGCTTGAAGGAGCCTTGCAAGAAGCCCCCAATCAGAGGAAAGCCACTGTTCTGACCATCCTTGTCATCAATGCTCCTGCTACCTCCAAGCTGGAATAGTGCCTTACACATAGTAGGTAAGCAACGTACACAACTGCTGAATGAATGCATGCATATATGAATGATTGACAGATGAATGGTCTAGTGATTGAGAGGGCAATCTCTGGAGACAGAAACACCCAGGCTCAAATCCTCATGCTGTCACTGATTTGCTCAGTGGCCACAAACAAGTTGAGCTACATTTCTGAGCCTGTTTCCTCATCTGTAACACAGGAAAATGTTCCTCCTTTAGAAACAGAGGTGGAATGAAATATCTGTAGGAAGAACCTAACAAGGCAGCCACCACCAGGCAAGCCCCCGATAAAGGAGAGCTGTCAGACTGCCTGTTCAGATTCACAGCTCCTCAGAGTTCCTGCTGTCCCCATGCAATGCACCCTCACAGCACCCATGACCTTGGCTGCAATGCCACCTCCTCAGAGGGCCTTCCCTCCATACAAGGAAGCTGCAGCAGCAACCCCATTGCTATGCTACATCTTCTCCTTTACTGTCTGTTCTTTGTTGAGGAACTGTTTGTCCCACTCTGTGTGGCTACAACCTAAAGGCAGGAATTACCTCTGTCTTATTCCCTGCTGTGTTCCCAGCATCCAGCACAGTAGCTAGTATATAACAGGAGCTCAATAAATGCTAGGTGAATGAATGGATGAATGGGTATAATAGTCAGGTACAGGTCCCATCAGACTCCAAATAGTATATGAGTCAATTTAGCTGCAAGCATATATTTAAGGGCCACCAGGGGTCAGGCAGGTAAAATGCTATAAAGGAAGTGGAGGCTGGGATAAACTAGAGTCCACAGGCCCCACTTCGATGGGGTCCTGCTTCTCAACTCTCATTCAACAGATGCCAAAAGGTCTCTTGAACTCCAAGTTGTAGTATGTTCTGATTTACATCTGAATTTTTATATGATACCTTCTGGGTTATTTGAAAGCTAATCTAATTGAAAATCAAATTAATCTAATTGAAAAGTAAACAGGTCTACAGCATTCTGAACCCACTCCAATATTCTTGCCTGGAGAATCCCATGAAAAGAGAAGCCTGTGGGGGCTCTGGTGGGGTTCTGGTTTATGAGGTTGCAAAGAGCTGAACACGGCTGAACGACTGAACAATAACAACAGCATTCTGAAGATAATACCTATTTGTGAGGATACTCATTCATTCACACTGGAATGTTGGAACTCCAAGGACACAAGGAAGCCAAAACTAGCTGGAGCCTCTTTTCTGGAGCTGAAGATCAAGTGTGAGAAGTAGATATGGGGCAGATGATAGCACACATAGAAGAAAATTATAAATGTAGAAAGTGATATGAGTGCTGACCTATGCAAGGAGGCCTGGTAAGGTGGTTTCAAAGGTGGGTAGAAGGAACAGCACAAACTTAGGCCACCCTCACCACACACACTTAAAACCGATGAGAAAAAACTGTCCTCTCCGAAATGCACCAATTTCAGAGTCCTGAAAGGAGGCCTTACCTGTGCTGGGCTCCCTCGACTCCTCCCCAAAGCCCTGCGTGTCCTTCTTTTTCCTACAAAGAGAAGCAGACATTGTCCACTTTCAATAGGACAAACACATCACTTGATCCCCAGGCCCTGATCAGCTCAGAGGAGAGTTCTAGCCCTACCGCTGGTTTGCTGTGACTTCGAGCAATTCAGGGATCCTCCCTGGACCACCACTTGCCCCGCAAATCACAGCTATGACTACAGCCACCGGCGGGGTGGAGGCGGTGGTCCGAGGGTGCCAGATGTGGGGCTGAGGATACACGTTAGGGCTAAGAGATTCTCGGTGGATGGGCCTGAGGATCTCATGGGTGCGAGCAGAGGGATACTGGGAGAACTGAGAGTCTGAATTTCAAGTTGCGGTGGCGCAGAGGATCGGAGGACGGACCGGAATGGAGGCGGAACTAGAAGCCGGACTTGGGGGCGGGGCCGGGGTCATAGGGCAGGCTCACGCTCGCAGGGGCGGGGCTACAGCTCCCCCGGACGGAGCCACGGTCCAACGCGGCCTACTCACAGCTTAAAGTTGAGCACCGCCCCGGCGTTCATCAGCAGCGTCCTGCAGAGGAAGAATACGGTTACTTAGACTGCGCCCCACCGTACAGGGCCCTCACGTCCCATCCTCTGGTCCCCCTAATTACCCAAACAGCAGGATGTCCCCGATCATCGTTAAGGCAGGAGCGTCCGTCAGAACAGGAAGCGGAAACCTCGAGGGGGGAGGGGAGAGACACATGCACTAACCAATCTGGAAGCAGCTCTGGCGAGGGCTGAGCCAATCAAAGACCAAGGCGGGCAGGGTCCCGCCTTCTATAGGCCAAGCCCCTTAAAGGAAAAGCCAGTGTTAATGAAAGTGTTAGTCTCTCAGTTCTGTCCTACTCTTAGTAACCCCATGGACTGTAACCCCACAGGCTCCTCTGTCCATGGACTTCTCCAGGCAAGAATACTGGAGTGGGTTGCCATTCCCTTTTTCCGGGAATCTTTCCGACCCAGGGCTCGAACCCACATCTCCCGCACTGCGGGCATATTCTTCACCATCTGAGCCCCCACGCCTTGAAAGTAACCAAGAAAGGGCGGGGCGATATCATGACGTCATCCAACGGGAAGGAACCGTACGCGGGCAGGATTGGGTCACGGATTGGAAGCCTATCGCCCCTGTGTGAGTGACCAGCGCTCCACACCGCTGGCGCAGCAGCTTTTCCTTCTGCTGGGCTAGGCTCTCAAAGGATGCGGCCTCTGGAAAAACGGGATCTTTTGATGATTAAACTGCACAGGGCATCCCGATGCAGTGGGCTCTCCCTGACATGTACATCCCGACTGTTGGGTTCCAAAAGGGCCTCCTCCTGGGCCCCACGGAAGGCAAGATCCCCACTAGCCAGGGGCACTATCGGGGGAGGAGGTTCCCACTCAGCGGTTCCCTCGGAGGACATGATTCCTCGCGGGGGACAGAAGTTATGACTTAGAACTGGGATCGTGACGGATCGATAGAGGACTAGGGATCTGACCGAAAAGACCCTATGGGGCGCGGGAGTATGGGGTTCACAAGTGATCCGGTCCCACGGGGTCTCGATCCAAGGGCTCCACAGAGGACGTGGGTCCTAACCGAGCTCCACAGGAGTGGGGTCCTGCATGATCCATCCTGCCTGAGTGGGCTCCTTGAGGAACGGATATCTACCCCCTCCAAGGATAGATTCCATGTCCAACTCACACTCCACAGCGACCCCATACTCGGCATCACCCACCCACCCCACTGCCCCGGGCTGGGCTGTATCGGGTCATGATGGCTTGAGAGACAGAGTGTGGGATGCTGGACCGACCGAGCTCCATGGGACAGAACAGTCCCACGACCCGCCCGGAGGCCAGCGTCGTCGCTCCTCCTCTCCCGCGGGGGCCGGGTTGGGGCGGCGCCTGGCGGACGGGGGCGGGTCCAGCAGCGAGGCGCAGTTGCCAGCAACGGGACGCACCGGGCCGGGGGCTGGGGTGGGACCCGGTGGGCGCCATGGAGCTGCTCTCGGCGCTGAGCCTGGGCGAGCTTGCGCTCAGCTTCTCGCGGGTGCCCCTCTTCCCTGTTTTCGACCTTAGCTACTTCATCGTCTCCATCCTCTACCTCAAGTATGAGCCAGGTGAGCCAGGGCCGGGGTGCTGAAGAGGGCTGGCATTACGGGGCGGGAGACGGGAGGAAACCCAGGGGTCTGGAGGAGGGGAAAAGCCTGGATCGTGAGGAAACAGTCCCCGGGGTCGGTTCGGGGACGCCGGCAGGTTCTGGTATCGTGGGGGCGGGCAGAGGGGACAGATGTGAGCGAGGGCAAGGAGAGAAGCCCCTGGGATTGTGGGGTGGGGGGAGGGGAAGCAGATGCAGGAGAGGAACGTGGTTGTTCAGAAGAATGGGGAACAGGTGCTGGGGAGGATGCGGGGAGAGAGAAGGTCAGGGATCCTGGCAGGAGAGGGTCGCATGAACTTGGGCGAGGGGCTAGGTCGTTGTGAGGGCGCAGGCAGGGGTCGGCTCTGCTGGCCAGGTCACAAGTCCTGGCTGCCTGCAGCCTTGACCTCTCTCCTTGCCCTTGGCGCCGGAGCCAAAGCCACAGCTGAGTGTCTATATTAGGGCCGGCAGTGCTGGGGGCTGTGATCAGGTTCAGAGAAAGTGACACCGATGTCGCTTCCCTGCTGTGGCTCTGGGGCAACCTTTTCTCCCTTTGCCTGGGCCGAGGCTGTGCTGGATCTCAGAGCCCAGCGGGAATTCTTCCAGCTCTTGCCCAGATCCTTTCCTCTTATTGAGCAGGACCGGCCCTAGAGCAGGGTAATTTGGGGTCAGCCTCCTCCCACCAGCTCCAGACCCTTTTGGAGAACCGCTGGGGGAAGACCGAGAGTCTTGGATTTTTTTTTTTTCGGTAAATGGCCTCCTTAGAATGCAGCCTATTTTTATACAAGGCTTAGGGAGTGTTTCTTATTCATCTCCTCCTATTTTAATAACTCTAGCACAACAGCAAAGTAAAGGGACAATAGAATTTTAGATTTAGAAAAAAGACCAATCACCTGAAACTTTGTGATCTTTTCTCCCACTTAGATGTAAATTACTCCTGTATCCTCTCAGAAATAGCTTTTCTTTTTTTTTTAAGATGATAAAGATAGGTGCTAGTGTACATTAAAGAGAAAAATCAAATTGAAAAGCCTAAAGAAAAAAGATAATTACAGTCAATGTGGCTGCCTTCCAGACCTCACTTCTCTGCATTTATACCCCTGTAGTTATGGATGTAAATGCACAGTCTTATGCAAATAGGATCATACTCTGCCTGGGGAGTGTTTCTGTTCTGTTTTATTTTAGCTCGTCCACATGCCAGAGCCTATTTCTTTATAAGCGCTTTTGGAAAGCAGTTACTTTGCAAAGCAAAATAAGGTTTGTGTTGTCTTAGTCCGAACACAGGGCTGTATTTCCTGTCTGCAGATGAATTGCTGGTGGCTCATACCAGGTCTCTTGGGCAAGTACAGAACCTAGCAAACATTGGGGAATCTAAAACTGTGGAGGGCAGGAACCCGGTAGTGATGTAGGACGCAAGTGTCTGGAAGGAAAGCAGTCTCTGGGCTGGCTGGGAGCATGCAGTAGGGGTTGAGACATTCCTGCTGGAGTCACAGAGTAAGTCTTCTTGACTTGACGTGCTGGAGCCTGAAGATTCTTGAAGGTTGAGAGGGTGCCTTAGAGGCTCCTGGGGGTCCTCCTTCCCCTATCTCATCTCTACCACTACTCCTACTGCTAAGTCGCTTCAGTCGTGTCCGGCTCTGTGTGACCCCGTAGACGGCAGCCCGCCAGGCTCCCCCGTCCGTGGGATTCTCCAGGCAAGAACACTGGAGGGGGTTGCCATTTCCTTCTCCAATGCATGAAAGTGAAAAGTGAAAGTGAAGTCGCTCAGTCGTGTCTGACTCTTAGCGACCCCATGGCCTGCGGCCCACCAGGCTCCTCCATCCTTGGGATTTTCCAGGCAAGAGCACTGGAGTGGGGTGCCATTGCCTTCTCCATCTTATCTCTACTCCAGGCCAACTGAATCAGAAAGTCTGGGATAGAAACCTGGCATGCTCCTGTTTCAAGCTCTCCTCCCCTATTGATGCTGAGGAAATAGAGGCTAAGCTAATTTACATATGCAATACATATCTGGTAGATGACAGCATTGGGATTCCAACCCAGGTCTGCTGGACTCGAATGACTACAATTGTTCTGGAGGATTTGCCTACCCTTAGAAAAGGGAGGCATTGGGCTTAGCTGTTAGCCCTCCAGTTTGGTGTTCCTGCTAAGCCTCTGTAAAGGTTTCTTTGCAGAGTCTATGTACTGTTTGCAGGGCCAGCTAGAGAATGCATGGGCCCCTAGGAATTTTGTGAACCTGAAAGCCAATCTGGCTTAAGGAATAATCTTCAAACTGGAAGTCAGTTCTGCCTTTAGCAGCGAGAAAACACTAGGCAGGTTGTTTTGCTTACATGAGCATCAGTTTGTTCATCTGTGAAATAGGCTCATTAGTACAATAATCTGGGTTCCCTTACCTGGCTCTTAATGAAGATCTGTAGAGAATTTGGTCAGTAGTCAGGCCTAAGGCACTTGTGAGATATAGTAGAACGATTTGTAAGGCATGACGCAATGTGTTTCCTGGGCTGCAGGCATTTTCTGGGCCAGACTTTCATGAGAATCCTGAATGAGGATGAAGCACAGTGTGTGGTCCTCAGGTGAACAGCATCTGTGACCCCTGGGTTAATAAAAGCAGAATGCCAAGCTCCCCACTCAGACCTACTGAAACAGACTCTGCATTTGAACAGGATCCCTGCAAGCATACTAACGTTTGAGAAATGATGAACTAAAAGAACCTGGAGCTCAATAGGGCAGGGACGGCCAAATGTGACTCACCTCTAAGACTCCTGGCCTATGCAAGAAGACAGGAAGAAGTTGTGGATGCTGGCTGCATGATTGAAGGAATGAGTGAATGACTGAATGACAATCAATGGCTACTTTAAGACCTGATCCACGCAAAGAGCCTTCCAGACTAGTGGTTCTCAAGTATGACTACACATCAGAGTCACCTGGAGAGCTGTGAAGATTCTTGTTGTCCAGGGAGTACCCCTTCATCATGAAAATCAGAATTGCAGGGGATGGGACCAGCATCAATATTTTAAGTTCCCCAGATGAGATCCAGTTTTCTGCACCAGTGTTTCCCACCCTCACCACTAGTGACAGTTAGAGCCAGATCATCCTCTGTGGTGGGGGCCATCCTGTGAGTTTCAGGATGTTTCACAACATCCCTAGCCTGACCCACTAGAAGTCAGCAGCACACCCCAAATGTGACAACCAAAAATGTCCCCAGACATTGCCAATGTCCCTTTAGAGGGGCACAGTTACCTCCAGTTAAGAATCATAAATCTAGACTGAGTCAAACTCCCGTGCTTCCAAGGGCCTGACAGGTCACAAATAGAAAACAGTAAGACAGCCAGGTGAGGACAGTCCCCAGGTGAGATCCAGCCACGTGCATCACCACCTGATTGGGGCTGGAACTAGCAGAACTAATTTTTCAAGGAAAGCTAGAAATGTCATTTGTAGCTTCCTTTGCAACAATGTTTCTATGTTGGCTGTTTGAATATCTTCATTCTTTTTTTTTTTAAATTCATAGACAATTTTTTTAGAGCGTTTTAGATCCACAACAGAAAATGAAAGTTGTTTTCCATATAGGCTGACTACCTCCTCCACACACAGCCACCCCTCCCATTAAAGTTCTGTACCAGCGGGGAGCATTTGTTATAGTCGATGAACAAGCATTATTGTCAGCATCATTATTGCCCTATTAGCATCATTGTATTGCATTATCAACCTAATTATCAACTGGTCTGTAGTTGATATAAGGGTTCCTTTGTGTTGTACATTTTATGGATTTTGACAAACATATAGTGACATGAATGCATCGTTACGGGGCCTCCCTGCTGGCTCAGTGGTAAAGAATCCACCTGCCAATGCAGGAGAAGTGGGTTCGATGCCTGGGTCAGGAAGATCCCCTGAGAAGGAAATAGCCACCCACTCCAGTATTCTTGCCTGGAAAATCCCATGGACAGAGGAGCCTGGCAGGCCACAGTTCGTGGAGCTGGAAAGAGTCAGACAATACTTTCTGTGACTAAAACAATAACAACATCCATCATTGTAATATTGCACAGAAATGCCTCACTAACCTAAAAATGCTACAAGCTCTGCCTATTCATCTCTCTTGCCTCTTCTCCCCAAATCCCTGACAGCCTCTGATCTTTTTACTGTCTCTATACTTCTGCCTTTCCCAGAATGTCACAGAGTTGCAGTTATACCCTATGTAGCCTTTTCAGACTGGCTTCTTTCAGTTAGCAATATGCATTTAAAGCTCCTCCTGTGGCTTGATTGCCCATTTCTTCTTAGTGCTGAATAATACTCCATGGCATGACTGTTCCACGGTTTAATTATTCACCTATTGAAGGACATCTTTGTTGCAGTTTGAGCATTTAAAAATTAGTGGGGGAGCTCAAGAGAACCATAAGTGAGGAAGAAAGCTGAGCACAAAGGCTTGGGGGAGGGAGACTTGTCTTAGAGAAACTCTGTGAGCACACCTCCCATGTTTGGACCTCACACTACATAGCACAGAATAGTAGCAGTGCCAAGAGTGCCCTGTGGGGACGCCCTTGGTGATCCAGTGGTTAACACTCCTTGCTACCAATGCAGGTGGCCTGGATTCAATCCCTGGTCCAGGAACTAGATCCTGCATGCTGCAACTAAGACCTGGTACAGCAAAAAAAAAAAAAAAAAAAACCACCAGGGAATCTTCTAGCACTTCCCAGCCATCCACAGACAGGACACTAACCCCCAGAGAGGGAATGTGTGGAGCCCATCACAGATCAGAAATAGGGTCAGAATCAGTGCTTCTTCCTTAGGCAGATCTGAATTTTATCATCAGTCCATCCACTAAAATCTCCATCCACAGGTACTTTCCATTTCAGCCCAGTTCCAGAAATAACCCTCACATAATTGCTAAGCACTAAGCTTAATTTCTTTTCATCTTTCACAAATGAAATGAATAATAGCCCTTTGAAATGAGTAATAGCCCTGGGTGACCACCTTACCCAGATGTGCCCAAGACAGACATCCAAAGCCCCAGAAACCCTTCAGCCCAAGCAAACAGCGACAGTTGGTTGCTCTAGACAGCATTCCCATTCTACAGATGACTAAATCGAGGCCCAGATGGGGAGTAAGCCACCAGAGCTCACCCATTGAGAGTAGAGTGCTTTGGTGGCAGACCTGGAATTGAAACCCACATTGTTTTGCTTCCTGGCACTGCTCTAAGACCCAGCAAAAGAAACTAGAATGAACCATGGCAAAGGGAAAGAGCCAGGGGGTCAGTTTCTCCACCACTGCCTTGCTATGGGTCCTCAGAGGAGAGTGTCCCTGCCAGCCCCAGTCTTCTCATGTAGTAATGGGGAGACTCATCCTGTCTTTCTAGGGTTTCTGGAAGAGTAGTGATAATGATAAAAAGCTCACAGACATAGAAAACAAAATTGTGATTGCCCAAGCAGAAAGGGGAAGTATAAAATAGGGGTATGGGAGTAACAGATACACATTGTTGTGGTTTAGTCTCTAAGTCACATCTGACTCTTTGTGACTCTTAAATCTGACTCTGTAGGCCTCCAGGCTCCTCTGTCCATGAGATTTCCTAGGCAAGAATACTGGAATGGGTTGCCATTTCCTTCTCGAGGTGATCTTCCCCACCCAAAGATCGAACCCATGTCTCTTGCATCTCCTGCATTGGCAGGCAGATCTTTACTACTGAGTCACCAGGGAAGCCACAGATACATATTGCTATATATAAAATAGATAAACAACAAGGGTTTGCTGTATAGCACAGGGAACTATATTCAATATCTAATAATAATCTATAATGGAAAAGAATCTGAAAAAGTATGTATTTATATATGTATAGTTGAATCACTTTGCTATATATCTGAAATTAGCATGATATTGTAAGTCAAGATACTATAGTTCGATTTTATTTATTATTTTTTTGGCCACACTACATGGCTCGTAAGATCTTAGTTCCCTGATCTAGGCCCTTGGTAGCAAAAGCACAGGATCCTAACCACTGGACTGCCAAGGGAATGCCCTTTAATTTTTTTAAAAAGCATAATGATGATAATAAACAGCACTGAATCATCAGCATAACTCAGTGAAGGGAATGCTCTCATTCTCTCTTTGACAAAAGAGGAAACAGGCTGTGGGTGAGAGAGAGTGGTGGTGGTCATTTGCCCAAAGTCACTGCAGAGTGAGCCGCAGAGCCAAACCCCAGACGTGTGACTTTTCTACCAGGTTTCCCCCGTAGTGAGGAGCCTATGGAGTTCCTGCAAAACCCAAGCTCCCACACCCCCACCCCACCTTATCATCCCAGCAGGCAAAGGAAAGATCCTGGAAAGAATTCAACCCCTGGGGGTTATTTTTAGTTGCAGAGGTATCCATTTCTGCAAAACATGGGGCCCTCACCTGACCCAGCCCCTATAGGACCCACCAGCTGCTCCCAAGGATTAAATCTCAGCTGGCAGTGTTTTAAATAGATGCCCGGAGGAGAGAAGAGGGCACTGGGCTTCATAATGGAGCAGCTTAGTAGATGCAGAGAGGATGTACTTTGGGCTTGTGACTTCAGGATGAGATGGAGGAGGGAAAATTTGATTCCAAGCCCTGGTAGGAGTTAGGCAAAGAAGGGATTAGGGTTCCCACCTGACAGAAGGAAAGAGACAGGGGAAAAAAAAGATGGTTTGTCCAAGAACATGTGATTAGTCAATGAGGGTGTAAAGAGAAAGGGAAGTGTGTTGCTGATTTAATCTGAAACGCCTTTTATGAGGCAGGTTTCTGATTATAGTATATATTAATATATGCCAGAAAATGGATGAATAACTTGTGATCTGTTCCTATGATGGAATACAGTACAGCAGTGGAAATGAATATTCCCCTTGAAAATGCTGAGCTCAGTGAAAGAAGCCAGATGCAAAGGGCCATATTATACGAGCCCACCGTTACGGAATGTGGGCCTTCCCTGGTGGCTCAGCGGTGAAGAATCCACCCGCAGTGCAGCAGACTCGAGTTCGATACCTGGGTTGGGAAAATCCCCAGGAGAAGGGAATTCTCCAGTATTCTTGTCTGGACAATTCCATGGACAAGGAGCCTGGCGGGCTGCAGTCCATGGGGTTGCAAAGAGTTGGATACGGCGGAAGCAACAGAGCACGCACGCATGTGGAATGTGTAAGTTCAAGAACCATCTTCATCACTGGAAAAGGAAGCTCTGGTCCCCGTTGGCAGCCGTTCCCCACGCCCTCCTCAGTCCCTGCCAGCCGGCAATCTGCGCCCTGCCTCTGTGGCTTTTCCTTCTCTGCACACTCACGTCAGTGGGGTCACACAGTGTGTGCCTTGTCGTGCCTGGCTTCTTTCACGTGGCGTGTCTTCAGGATTCACTCCTGTTGGGGCACCTATCAGTGCTTCATTTCTTTTTAAGGCTGAGTCGTATTCCGTTATGTGGATGGACCACATTTTGTTTGTTCGTTCATCTGTTGATGGACATGTGTGTGGTTTTCACCTTTTGGCAATTGTGAATAGTGCTTCTGTGAACATGACCTTTTAAGAGTCTTCTAGAACCTACTGGTGGGTTGTGCATAAAACCGTGTGGTGCCCCACCCTAGGCAGTGAGACCTCTTACTGGGTCCCTGTTCACAACCACTGGGGAGGGGGCAGGCAGTGGGTGCCCCCCAGGGGGCTTGGTGTGGTAAGGCAGGAGAGCACCCCAAGTCCACCTTGCTTATCAACTTTTAGGGGGGACCCTTGTTTGTTTGTTTTTTTTCTAGTTTTGATGATGAAATATTTTAAACATACAGAATATGTATGACACAGATACCTCTGTGTTCACTACACACTTACCAGATGTGAACATAAATTTGCTTCAGATCGTTTTTTATTTTTTAAGAAATAGTGACAGAGCCAGTCCCCTCCCTTCCCCTCTTTCCCTCTCTAGATATGTTGTTGTCGTTCAGTCGTGTCTGACTCTTTGTGATCCTGTGGACTGCAGCAAGCCAGACTTCCCTGTCCTTCACCATCTCCCGGAGTTTGCTCAAATTCTTGTCCATTCAGTCAGTGATGCTATCCAACCATCTCATCCTCTGTCACCTGCTTCTCCTCTTGCCTTCAGTCTTTCCCAGCATCAGAGTCTTTTCCAGTGAGTTAGCTGTTCACTTTAGGTGGCCAGAGGATTGGAGCTTCAGCTTCAGCATCAGTCCTTCCAATGAATATTCAGAGTTGATTTCCTTTAGGATTCAGTGGTTTGATCTTGCTGTCCAAGGGACTCTCAGGAGTCTTCTAGATGATCACTGCCCTAAAATCAGCCTATATTATTCCAATGCCTATATGTATACCTTCACCAGTGTGCATATGTCTATGAACTGCGTGGAGGAGTTTGTGTTGTTTTACAAGTATATTATACATAGAATATACATAAACATATCATTTTGCAACCTAACTTTTTTATTCAGCAGCAGCCTTATGGGATTTATCAGTATCGATGCATCTAGAGCAGGAGTTCTCAGCCAGATCTGTCCTCTGGGGATGTTTGGCAATATCTGGAAACATTTTTGGTTGTCACAACCAGGGTGAGGTGGTGGTTTAGTCCCCACCACACTAGAAGTGTCTGACTCTTTGCAACCCTATGGATTATAGCCCGCCAGGCTCCTCCATCCATGGGATTTCCCAGGCAGGGATACTGGAGTGGGCTGCCATCTCCTTCTTCAGACTGGGGGTGGGCTATTAGCATCCAGTGAGACAAGGTCCGGGATGCTCCTTGAATCCTGCAGTGCACAGGATGGGCCCCACCACAGCAGAGAGTGATCCAACCTCACATGTCAGCAACGCTGAGGCTGAGGAGCTCAGATCTGGATCTAGTGTGTTGCTGGTGTTTGTTTTAGCCGCATCACACGGCTTGCAGGATCTTAGTTTCCCAGCTTGGGATTGGAGTCCTAACCACTGGACCACCAGGGAATTCCCTAACTCTGGTTTATTTTTGTTTTTAAGATTTATTTATTCGTCTGTTTTTGGCTGCACTGAACCTTTGTTGCTGCAGGCAAGCTCACTAGTTGCAGTGAGCAGGGAGGTGTTGGGCTTCTCATTGTGGGGGCTTCTCTTGTTGCAGGACCCAGGCTCGAGGTGTGCAGGCTCCGTAGCTGTGGCACACAGGCTTGGCGTGTGGAAGCTTCTCAGACTGGGAATTGAACCCTTGTCCCCTGCATGACAGGCGAATTCTTGACAACTGGACCACCAGGGAAGCTCCCGGTCCACTTTAAAATAACTACTCTGTGGTATTCCATTTTGTGTGACTCTGCGTTCACTCACTCGGTTGTGCCTTACTCTTTGCTGCCCCATGGACTGTAGCCTGCCCGGCTCCTCTGTCCATGGGATCTGCCAGGCAAGAATACTAGAATGGGTTACCATTTCCTACTCTCGGGAGAGGAGGCTCTTCCTGACCCAGGGATCAAGCCCACATCTCTGGAGTCTCCTGCATGGGCAGGTGGGTTCTTTGCCACTAGCATCACCTGGGAAGCCCTTGGTGTGACTCACCCCTTCCCAAGAATCAGTAGATTCTGCTTTTCTCCTGCTGTCAGTGAGGCAGTGAAATGCGCCCCACCCGCATGTCTCTTTGTTCACGTGCATGAGCTTCTCTCTTGGGCAAATAGTGAGGAATGAAATTGCTGGGGCCCAGTGACTCACAGGTGACTCATTTCCTCAGTGTTGCCAAATTGCCTCTCAGCTAGTTCTGCCTATTGATCCTCCCCACTGTGTACGTACCAGGGAAACTCGGGCTCTTTTCCTCTGGAGGAGGGGCCGATATTCCTCCTCCCCAGCCTTCTCTCTGAGGTTGACTGATCTGAAAAGAAGGCATCTCCTTCTATAGAGCAGAGTGAAGTTTGTGTTTCTTTCCCCAGCATGAGCTTAGAACACTGGACATAGGCCCCGGGAAAGAGGCTTGGATGCTGACAGTGTATTGTTCGGGTTTTGTGTGTGTGGGTGTGTTGTTTCATTGTTTCTAAGATGTTTTTGATGTGGACTAATTTTTAAGTCTTGGTTGAACTTGTTACAGTATTGCTTCTGTTTTTAATGCTTTGGGTTTTTTGGCTGAGAGGCATGTGGGATCTTAGATCCTGACCAGGGATCGAACCCACAACCCCTGCTTTGGAAGGAAAAGTCTTACCCACTTGGCCCGCCGGGGAAGTTCCCTGAACACTGTATCTTGTGCCGAGTGTCCCTTAGCTCTAGCTTCCC